>CATKUP010000463.1:0-173436 GCA_949786385.1 Onychomys leucogaster
CTAAAGCAGAGTGTGATCCATGGATGAGAACTCTGCTGTGTGTTTCCCTTTTGAAATGGAGTGAAATCCCAGGCTCTGTGTCTTCCTACAAGCAAGACTTCGTTTCAAGTAGGGGCAGTCACTTTTAAGCTCAAACGAACTACATTGGTCACGAAGCTCACACATTTCTCATCCAAACTGACAAGCATTGAATGTTAGAGAACCATGCTTTGTATCAGTTTCAGAAGCATTGTTGGACTAGATATGGTCCGTATGTGTAGGAAACACCATTCTTTTGTTCTCTGCACACTCGCGTTTCCTGCTGTGTTAGAGAATCTAGAAAGAAAGAGCGTGCTTCTTACTCTAAAGCAGAGTGTGAGTAATGGATGAGAACTCTGCTGTGTGTTTCACTTCAGAAATGGAGTTAAATCCCAGGCTCTGAGTCTTCCTACAAGGAAGACTTCTTTTCAGGTAAGGGCAGTTACTTTACAGCTCAAACGAACTACGTCGTCCACGAAGCTCACACGTTTCTCCTCTAAACTGACAAGCATTGGATGTTAGAGGACGTGTGGTTTGTTTCAGTTTCAGAAGCAGAGATGAACTAGATATGTTCTGTATTTGTAGGAAACAACGTTCTTTTGTTCTGAGCACACTCACGTTTCCTGCTGTCTTAGAGAATCTAGAAAGCCAGAGAGGGCTTCTTGCTCTAAAGCAGAGTGTGATCCATGGATGAGAACTATGATGTGTTTTCCTTCAGAAATGGAGTTAAATCCCATGCTCTGTGTTTTCCTACTAGGAAGACATCGTTTCAGGTTAGGGCAGTCACTTTTCAGCTCAAACGATGTACATCGTTCACGAAGCTCACACGTTTCTCATCTTAACTGACAAGTATTGATTGTTACAGGACCAGTGCTTTTTATCAATTTCAGAAGCAGAGTTGGACTAGATATGGTCCCGATGTGCAGGAAACACCGTTCATTTGTTCTCAGCACACACAAGTTTCTTGCTGTCTTGGAGACTCTGGAAAGCAAGAGAGTGCTTCTTGCTCTAAAGCAGAGTGTGATCTATATATGAGAACTCTGCTGTGTATTTCACTTCAGAAATGGAGTTAAACCCCAGTCTATGAGTCTTCCTACAAGCAAGACTTCTTTTCAGGTAAGGGCAGTTACTTTATAGCTCAAAGGAAATACATCTAAACGAAGCTCACACTATTCTCATCTAAACTGACAAGCATTGGATGTTAGAGTACCTCTGGTTTGTTTCTGTTTCAGAAGCATAGATGAACTAGATATGGTCCCTATGTGTAGGAAACACCGTTCTTTTGTTCTGAGCACACTCATGTTTCCTGCTGTCTTAGAGACTCTAGAGAGCAAGAGCGCGCTTCTTGCTCTAAAGCCAAGTGTCATCCATGGATGAGAACTCTGCTGAGTATTTCACTTCAGAAATGGTGTTCAATCCCAGGCTCTGAGTCTTCCTACAAGGAAGACTTTTTTTCAGGTAAGGGCAGTTACTTTACAGCTCAAACGAACTACATTGTTCACAAAGCTCACACGTTTCTCACCTAAACTGACAAGCATTGGATGTTAGAGGACCTCTGGTTTGTTTCAGTTTCAGAAGCAGAGATGAACAAGATATGGTCCGTATTTGTAGGAAACACCATTCTTTTGTTCTGAGCACTCTCAATTTCCTGCTGTATTAGAGACTCTAGAAAGGAAGAGCGCGCTTCTTGCTCTAAAGCAGAGTGTGATCTATATATGAGAACTCTTCTGTGTGTTTCACTTCAGAAATGGAGTTAAACCCCAGTCTATGAGTCTTCCTACAAGCAAGACTTCGTGTCAGGTAAGGGCAGTTACTTTACAGCTCAAATGAACTACAACATTCACGAAGCTCACACGTTTCCCATCTTAACTGAGAAGCATTGGATTTTAGAGGACCTGTGTTTTGTTTCAGTTTTAGAAGCAGAGTGGAACTAGATATGGGCCGTATGTGTAGGAAACACCGTTCTTTTGTTCTGAGCACAAACAAGTTTCCTGCTCTATTAGAGACTCTAGAAAGCAAGAGCGTGTTTCTTGTTCTAAAGCAGAGTGTTATCCATGCATGAAAAATATGCTGTGTGTTTCTCTTCAGAAATGGAGTTAAATTCCAGGCTCTGTGTCTTCCTACAAGCAAGACTTCTTTTAAAGTAAGGGCAGGCACTTTTCAGCTCAAATGAACTACATCGGTCAAGAAGCTCACATGTCTCTCATCTAAACTGACAAGCATCGGATGTTAGAAGGCCAGTGCTTTGTATCAGATTCAGAAGCAGAGTTGGACTAATATGGTCTGTATGTGTAGGAAACACCGTTCTTTTTTTCTTAGCAAACTCACGTTTCCTGCTGTATTAGAGACTCTGGAAAGCAAGAGTGTGCTTCTTGCTCTAAAGCAGAGTGTGATCCATGGATGAGAACTCTGCTGTGTGTTTCACTTCAGAAATGGAGTTAAATCCCTGGCTCTTAGTCTTCCTACAAGCAAGACTTCTTTTCAGGTAAGGGCAGTTACTTTACAGCTCAAACGAAATACATCTAAACGAAGGTCACACGTTTCTCACCTAAACTGACAAGCATTGGGTGTTAGAGGACCTCTGGTTTGTTTCAGTTTCAGAAGCAGAGATGAACTAGATATGGTCCGTATTTGTAGGAAACACCGATCTTTTGTTCTGAGCACACTCACGTTTCCTGCTGTCTTAGAGAATCTAGAAAGCCAGAGAGGGCTTCTTGCTCTAAAGCAGAGTGTGATCCATGGATGAGAACTCTGCTGTGTGTTTCATTTCGAAATGGAGTTAAAAACCAGGCTCTGAGTCTTCCTACAAGGAAGACTTCTTTTCAGGTAAGGGCAGTTACTTTACAGCTCAAACGAACTACATCGTTCACGAAGCTCACACATTTCTCATCTAAACTGTCAAGCATTGGATGTTAGAGGACGTGTGGTTTGTTTCAGTTTCAGAAGCAGAGATGAAGTAGATATGTTCCGTATTTGTAGGAAACAACGTTCTTTTGTTCTGAGCACACTCAAGTTTCCTGCTGTATTAGAGAATCTAGAAAGCAAGAGAGGGCTTCTTGCTCTAAAGGAGAGTGTGATCCATGGATGAGAACTATGATGTGTTTTCCTTCAGAAATGGAGTTAAATCCCAGGCTCTGTGTTTCCCTACCAGGAAGACATCGGTTCAGGTTAGGGCAGTCAGTTTTCAGCTCAAACGAACTACATCGTTCACGAAGCTCACAAGTTTCTCATCTTAACTGACAAGCATTGGATGTTAGAAGGCCAGTGCTTTGTATCAGTTTTAGAAGCAGAGTTGGACTAGATATGGTCTGTATTTGTAGGAAACACCGTTCATTTGTTCTCAGCACACTCAAGTTTCCTGCTGTCATGGAGACTCTGGAAAGCAAGAGAGTGCTTCTTGCTCTAAAGCAGAGTGTGATCTATATATGAGAACTCTGCTGTGTGTTTCACTTCAGAAATGGAGTTAAACTCCAGTCTATGAGTCTTCCTACAAGCAAGACTTCCTTTCAGGTAAGGGCAGTTACTTTAGAGCTCAAATGAACTACAACATTCACGAAGCTCACACGTTTCTCATCTTAACTGACAAGCATTGGATGTTAGAGGACCTGTGGTTTGTTCCAGTTTCAGAAGCAGAGTGGAACTAGATATGGGCCATATGTGTAGGAAACACCGTTCTTTTGTTCTGAGCACACTCAAGTTTCCTGCTCTATTAGAGACTCTAGAAAGCAAGAGCGTGCTTCTTGCTCTAAAGCAGAGTGTTATCCATGCATGAAAACTATGCTGTGTGTGTCCCTTCAGAAATGGAGTTGAATTCCAGGCTGTGCCTTCCTACAAGCAAGACTTCATTTCAAGTAAGGGCAGTGACTTTTCAGCTCAAACGAATTACATCCTTCACGAAGCTCACATGTTTCTCATCTAAACTGACAAGCATTGGATGTTAGAGGACATTTGCTTTGTATCAATTTCAAGCAGAGTGGAACTAGACATGGGCCGTATGTGTAGGAAACACCGTTTTATTTGTTCTGAGCACACACAAGTTTCCTGCTGTATTAGAGACTCTAGAAAGCAAGAGCATGCTTCTTGCTCTAAAGCAGAGTGTGATCCATGGATGAGAACCCTGCTGTGTGTTTCACTTCAGAAATGGAGTTAAATCCCAGGCTCTGAGTCTTCCTACAAGCAAGACTTCGTTTCAGGTAAGGGCAGTTACTTTACAGCTCAAACGAACTACATCGTTCAAAAAGCTCACACCTTTCTCATCTTAACTGACAAGCATTGGATGTTAGAGGACCTGTGGTTCGTTTCACTTTGAGAAGTAGAGTTCTAATAGATATGGTCCGTATTTTTAGGAAACACCTTTCTTTTGTTCTGAGCACACCCAAGTTTCCTGCTGTATTAGAGATTCTAGAAAGCAATACCGTTCTTCTTGCTCTAAAGCAGAGTGTGATCTATGGATGAGAACTCTGTTGTGTGTTTCACTTCAGAAATGGAGTTACATCCCAGGCTCTGAGTCATCCTACAAGCAAGACTTCGTTTCAGGTAAGGGAAGTTACTTTACAGCTCAAACGAACTACATCGTTCTCGAAGCTCACACGTTTCTCACCTTATCTGACAAGCAATGTGTGTTAGAGTACCTGTGGTTTGTTTCAGTTTCAGAAGCAGAGTTGGACTAGATATGGTCTGTATGTGTAGGAAACACCGTTCTTTTGTTCTCATCACACTCATGTTTCCTGCTGTCTTAGAGATTCTAGAAAGCATGAGCGTGCTTCTTGCTGTAAAGCAGAGTGTGAACAATGGATGAGAACTCTGCTATGTGTTTCACTTCACAAATGGAGTTAAATCCCAGGCTTTGTGTCTTCTTACAAGCAAGACTTCGTTTCAGGTAAGGGCAGTCACTTTTCAGCTCAAACAAACTACATTGTTCCCGAAGCTCACACGTTTCTCATCTTAACTGACAAGCATTGGATGTTAGAGGACCAGTGCTTTGTTTCAGTTTCAGAAGCAGAGTTGGACTAGATATGATCCGTATGTGTAGTAAACACAGTTCAATTGTTCTCAGCCCACTCAAGTTTCCTGCTGTCTTAGAGACTCTAGAAAACTAGAGCGTGCTCCTGCTCTAAAGAAGAGTGTGATCAATGGATGAGAACTCTGTTGTGTGTTTCACTTCAGAAATGGATTTAAATCCCTGGTTCAGAGTCTTCCTACAAGCAACACTTCGTTTCAGGTAAGGGCAGTCACTTTTCCGCTCAAAGGAACTACATCGTTCACGAAGCTAACACGTTTGTCATCTTAACTGACAAGCATTGTATGTTAGAGGACCAGTGCTTTGTATCTGTTTCAGAAGCAGAGTTGGACTAGACTTGGTCTGTATGTGTAAGAAACACCGTTCTTTTGTTCTCAGCACACTCACGTTTCCTGCTGTATTAGAGACTCTTGAACACAACAGAGTGCTTTTTGCTCTAAAGCAGAGTGTGAACAATGGATGAGAACTCTGCTGTGTGTTTCACTACAGAAATGGAGTTAAATCCCAGGCTCTGAGTCTTACTACAAGCAAGACTTCGTTTCAGGTTAGGGCATTTACTACACAGTTCAAACGAACTATATCGTTCACGAAGCGCACACGTTTCCTATCTTAACTGAGAAGCATTGGATGTTAGAGGACCTTTGCTTTGTATCAATTTCAAGCATAGTTGAACTAGATATTTTCCGTATGTATAGGAAACACGGTTCTATTCTTCTGAGCACACTCACGTTTCCTGATACATTAGAGACTCTAGAAAGCAAGAGCGTGCTTCTTGCTCTAAAGCAGAGTGAGATCAATGGATGAGAACTATGATGTGTTTCCCTTCAGAAATGGAGTTAAATCCCAGGCTCTGTGTCTTCCTACAAGCAAGACTTCGTTTCAAGTAAGGGCAGTTACTTTACAGCTAAAAATGAACTACAACATTCACGAAGCTCACACGTTTCTCATCTAAACTGAGAAGCATTGGATGTTAGAGCACCTTTGCTTTGTATCATTTTCAAGCAGAGTTGAACTATATATGGTCCGTATGTGTAGGAAACACCGTTCTTTTCTTCTGAGCACACTCACGTTTCCTGCGCTATTAGAGACTCTAGAAAGCAAGAGCGTGCTTTTTGCTCTAAAGCAGAGTGTGACCCATGGATGAGAACTGTGTTGTGTGTTTCCCTTCAAAAATGGACTTAAATCCCAGGCTCTGTGTCTTCCTACAAGTGAGACTTCGTTTCAGGTAAGGGCAGTCACTTTACAGCTCAAACGAACTACATCGTTCACAAAGCTCACAAGTCTCTCATCTTAACTGACAAGCATCGGATGTTAGAAGGCCAGTGCTTTGTATCAGTTTCAGAAGCAGAGTTGGACTAATATGGTCTGTATGTGTAGGAAACACCATTCTTTTTTTCTCAGCAAACTCACGTTTCCTGCTGTATTAGAGACTCTGGAAAGCAAGACCGTGCTTCTTGGACTAAAGCAGAGTGTGATCTATGGATGAGAACTCTGCTGTGTGTTTCACTTCAGAAATGGAGTAAAATCGCTGGTTCAGAGTCTTCCTACAAGCAACACTTTGTTTCAGGTAAGGGCAGTCACTTTTCCGCTCAAAGGAACTACATCGTTCACGAAGCTAACACGTTTGTCATCTTAACTGACAAGCATTGGATGTTAGAGGACCAGTGCTTTGTATCTGTTTCAGAAGCAGAGTTGGACTAGACTTGGTCTGTATGTGTAAGAAACACCGTTCTTTTGTTCTCAGCACACTCACGTTTCCTGCTGTATTAGACACTCTTGAACGCAACAGCGTGTTCTTGCTCTAAAGCAGAGTGTGAACAATGGATGAGAACTCTGCTGTGTGTTTCACTACAGAAATGGAGTTAAATCCCAGGCTCTGACTCTTACTACAAGCAAGACTTCGTTTCAGGTTAGGGCATTTACTACACAGTTCAAACGAACTATATCGTTCACGAAGCGCACACGTTTCCTATCTTAACTGAGAAGCATTGGATGTTAGAGGACCTTTGCTTTGTATCAATTTCAAGCATAGTTGAACTAGATATTTTCCGTATGTATAGGAAACACGGTTCTCTTCTTCTGAGCACACTCACGTTTCCTGATACATTAGAGACTCTAGAAAGCAAGAGCGTGCTTCTTGCTCTAAAGCAGAGTGTGATCCATGGATGAGAACTATGCTGTGTGTTTCCCTTCAGAAATGGAGAGAAATCCCAGGCTCTGTGTCTTCCTACAAGCAAGACTTCGTTTCAGGTAAGGGCAGTCACTTTTCAGCTCAAAGGAACTACATCATTCAGGAAGCTCACACGTTTCTCATCTTAACTGACAAGCATCGGATGTTAGAGGACCAGTGCTTTGTATCAGTTTCAGAAGTAGAGTTGGACTAGATATGATCCGTATGTGTAGGAAACACCATTCTTTTTTTCTCAGCACACTCACGTTTCCTGTTGTCTTACAGACTCTAGAAAGCTAGAGCGTTCTTCTTGCTCTAAAGCAGAGTGTGATCCATAGAAGAGACCTCTGCTGTGTGTTTCCCTTCAGAAATGGAGTTAAATCCCAGGCTCTGTGTCTTCCTACAAGCAAGACTTCTTTTCACGTAAGGGCAATCACTTTCCAGTTCAAACGAACTACATCGTTCACAATGCTCACACGTTTCTCATCTTAACTGACAAGCATTGGATGTTAGAGGACTTGTGGTTTGTTTCAGTTTCAGAAGCAGAGTTCTACTAGATATGGTCAGTATGTGGAGGAAACACTGTTCTTTTGTTTTCAGCACACTCACGTTTCCTGCTGTATTAGAGACTCTAGAAAGCAAGAGCGTGCTTCTTGCTCTAAAGCAGAGTATGATCCACACATGAGAACTCTGCTGTGTGTTTCCCTTCAGAAATGGCGTTAAATCCCAGTCTCTGTGTCTTCCTATAAGCAAGACTTCATTTCAGGTAAGGGCAGTCACTTTACAGCTCAAACGAACTACATCATACAGGAAGGTCACACGTTTCTGGATCTTAATTGAAAAGCACTGGATGTTACAGGACCTGTGCTTTGTGTCAGGTTCAGAAGAAGAGTTGAACTAGATATGGTCTGTATGTGTAGGAAACTCCGTTCTTTTGTTCTCAGCACACTCACGATTCCTGCTGTATTAGAGACTCTAGAAAACAAGAGCATGCCTCTTGCTCTAAAGCAGAGTGTGATCTATGGATGAGAACTCTGCTGTGTGTTTCCCTTCAGAAATGGAGTTAAATCCCATGCTCTGTGTCTTCCTACAAGCAAGCCTTTTTTTCACGTAAGGGCAGTCACTTTCCAGTTCAAACGAACTACATCGTTCACATTGCTCACACGTTTCTCATCTTAACTGACAAGCATTGGATGTTAGAGGACTTGTGGTTTGTTTCAGTTTCAGAAGCAGAGTTCTACTAGATATGGTCCGTATGTGTAGGAAACACCGTTCTTTTGTTCTGAGCACACTCAAGTTTCCTGCTTTATTAGAGACTCTAGAAAGCAGTAGCATTCTTCTTGCTCTAAAGCAGAGTGTGATCCATGAATGAGAACTCTGCTGTGTGTTTCCCTGCAGAAATGTAGTTAAATCCCAGGCTCTGAGTCTTCCTACAAGCAAGATTTCGTTTCAAGTAAGGGCAGTTACTTTCCAGCTCAAACGAACTACATCATTCAGGAAGCTCACACTTTTCTCATCTTAAATGAGAAGCATCGGATGTTAGAGGACCAGTGCTTTGTATCAGTTTCAGAAGCAGAGTTGGACTAGATATGATCCGTAAGTGTGGGAAACACCGTTCCTTTTTTTCTCAGCACACTCACCTTTCCTGCTGTCTTAGAGACTCTAGAAAGCGAGAGTGTGCTTCTTGCTCTAAAGCAGAGTGTGATCCATGGAAGAGACCTCTGCTGTGTGTTTCCCTTCAGAAATGGAGTTAAATCCCATGCTCTGTGTCTTCCTACAAGCAAGCCTTTTTTTCACGTAAGGGCAGTCACTTTTCAGCTCAAAGGAACTACATCTTTCACGAAGCTCACACGTTCCTCATCTTAACTGACAAGCATTGGATATTAGTGGACTTGTGGTTTGTGTCAGTTTCAGAAGCAGAGTTCTACTAGATATGGTCCGTATGTGTAGGAAACACCGTTCTTTTGTTCTCAGCACACTCATGTTTCCTGCTGTCTTACAGACTCTAGAAAGCTAGAGTGTGCTTCTTGCTCTAAAGCAGAGTGTGATCCATGGATGAGAACTCTGCTGTGTGTTTCACTTCAGAAATGGAGTTAAATCCCAGGCTCTGAGTCTTCCTACAAGCAAGACTTCGTTTCAGGTAAGGGCAGTTACTTTACAGCTCAAACGAACTACATCGTTCACAAAGCTCACACCTTTCTCATCTTAACTGACAAGCATTGGATGTTAGAGGACCTGTGGTTCGTTTCACTTTGAGAAGTAGAGTTCTACTAGATATGGTCCGTATTTGTAGGAAACACCTTTCTTTTGTTCTGAGCACACCCAAGTTTCCTGCTGTATTAGAGATTCTAGAAAGCAATACCGTTCTTCTTGCTCTAAAGCAGAGTGTGATCTATGGATGACAACTGTGTTGTGTGTTTCCCTTCAGAAATGGAGTGAAATCCCAGGCTCTGTGTCTTCCTACAAGCAAGACTTCGTTTCAGGTAAGGGCAGTCACTTTTCTGCTCAAACGAACTACATCGTTCACGAAGCTCACACGTTTCTAATCTTAACTGAAAAGCATTGGATGTTAGAGGACCAGTGCTTTGTATCAGTTTCAGAAGCAGTGTTGGACTAGATATGATCCCTATGTGTAGGATACCCCGTTCATTTGTTCTCAGCACACTCAAGTTTCCTGCTGTCTTAGAGACTCTAGAAAGCTAGAGTGTGCTTCTTGGTCTAAAGCAGAGTTTGATCAATGGATGAGAACTCTGTTGTGTGTTTCACTTCAGAAATGGAGTTACATCCCAGGCTCTGAGACATCCTACAAGCAAGACTTCGTTTCAGGTAAGGGCAGTTACTTTACAGCTAAAACGAACTACATCGTTCTCGAAGTTCACACGTTTCTCACCTTATCTGACAAGCATTGGGTGTTAGAGGACCTGTGGTTTGTTTCAGTTTCAGAAGCAGAGTTGGACTAGATATGGTCTGTATGTGTAGAAAACACCGTTCTTTTGTTCTCATCACACTCATGTTTCCTGCTGTCTTAGAGACTCTAGAAAGCAAGAGCATGCTTCTTGCTGTAAAGCAGAGTGTGAACAATGGATGAGAACTCTGCTATGTGTTTCACTTCACAAATGGAGTTAAATCCCAGGCTTTGTGTCTTCCTACAAGCAAGACTTCGTTTCAGGTAAGGGCAGTCACTTTTCAGCTCAAACAAACTACATTGTTCCCGAAGCTCACACGTTTCTCATCTTAACTGACAAGCATTGGATGTTAGAGGACCAGTGCTTTGTTTCAGTTTCAGAAGCAGAGTTCTACTAGATATGGTCCGTATGTGTAGGAAACACCGTTCTTTTGTTCTGAGCACACTCAAGTTTCCTGCTTTATTAGAGACTCTAGAAAGCAGTAGCATTCTTCTTGCTCTAAAGCAGAGTGTGATCCATGAATGAGAACTCTGCTGTGTGTTTCCCTGCAGAAATGTAGTTAAATCCCAGGCTCTGAGTCTTCCTACAAGCAAGATTTCGTTTCAAGTAAGGGCAGTTACTTTCCAGCTCAAACGAACTACATCATTCAGGAAGCTCACACTTTTCTCATCTTAAATGAGAAGCATCGGATGTTAGAGGACCAGTGCTTTGTATCAGTTTCAGAAGCAGTGTTGGACTAGATATGATCCCTATGTGTAGGATACCCCGTTCATTTGTTCTCAGCACACTCAAGTTTCCTGCTGTCTTAGAGACTCTAGAAAGCTAGAGTGTGCTTCTTGGTCTAAAGCAGAGTTTGATCAATGGATGAGAACTCTGTTGTGTGTTTCACTTCAGAAATGGAGTTACATCCCAGGCTCTGAGACATCCTACAAGCAAGACTTCGTTTCAGGTAAGGGCAGTTACTTTACAGCTAAAACGAACTACATCGTTCTCGAAGTTCACACGTTTCTCACCTTATCTGACAAGCATTGGGTGTTAGAGGACCTGTGGTTTGTTTCAGTTTCAGAAGCAGAGTTGGACTAGATATGGTCTGTATGTGTAGAAAACACCGTTCTTTTGTTCTCATCACACTCATGTTTCCTGCTGTCTTAGAGACTCTAGAAAGCAAGAGCATGCTTCTTGCTGTAAAGCAGAGTGTGAACAATGGATGAGAACTCTGCTATGTGTTTCACTTCACAAATGGAGTTAAATCCCAGGCTTTGTGTCTTCCTACAAGCAAGACTTCGTTTCAGGTAAGGGCAGTCACTTTTCAGCTCAAACAAACTACATTGTTCCCGAAGCTCACACGTTTCTCATCTTAACTGACAAGCATTGGATGTTAGAGGACTTGTGGTTTGTTTCAGTTTCAGAAGCAGAGTTCTACTAGATATGGTCCGTATGTGTAGGAAACACCGTTCTTTTGTTCTGAGCACACTCAAGTTTCCTGCTTTATTAGAGACTCTAGAAAGCAGTAGCATTCTTCTTGCTCTAAAGCAGAGTGTGATCCATGAATGAGAACTCTGCTGTGTGTTTCCCTGCAGAAATGTAGTTAAATCCCAGGCTCTGAGTCTTCCTACAAGCAAGATTTCGTTTCAAGTAAGGGCAGTTACTTTCCAGCTCAAACGAACTACATCATTCAGGAAGCTCACACTTTTCTCATCTTAAATGAGAAGCATCGGATGTTAGAGGACCAGTGCTTTGTATCAGTTTCAGAAGCAGAGTTGGACTAGATATGATCCGTAAGTGTGGGAAACACCGTTCCTTTTTTTCTCAGCACACTCACCTTTCCTGCTGTCTTAGAGACTCTAGAAAGCTAGAGCGTGCTTCTTGCTCTAAAGCAGAGTGTGATCCATGGAAGAGACCTCTGCTGTGTGTTTCCCTTCAGAAATGGAGTTAAATCCCATGCTCTGTGTCTTCCTACAAGCAAGCCTTTTTTTCACGTAAGGGCAGTCACTTTTCAGCTCAAAGGAACTACATCTTTCACGAAGCTCACACGTTCCTCATCTTAACTGACAAGCATTGGATATTAGTGGACTTGTGGTTTGTGTCAGTTTCAGAAGCAGAGTTCTACTAGATATGGTCCGTATGTGTAGGAAACACCGTTCTTTTGTTCTCAGCACACTCATGTTTCCTGCTGTCTTACAGACTCTAGAAAGCTAGAGTGTGCTTCTTGCTCTAAAGCAGAGTGTGATCCATGGATGAGAACTCTGCTGTGTGTTTCACTTCAGAAATGGAGTTAAATCCCAGGCTCTGAGTCTTCCTACAAGCAAGACTTCGTTTCAGGTAAGGGCAGTTACTTTACAGCTCAAACGAACTACATCGTTCACAAAGCTCACACCTTTCTCATCTTAACTGACAAGCATTGGATGTTAGAGGACCTGTGGTTCGTTTCACTTTGAGAAGTAGAGTTCTACTAGATATGGTCCGTATTTGTAGGAAACACCTTTCTTTTGTTCTGAGCACACCCAAGTTTCCTGCTGTATTAGAGATTCTAGAAAGCAATACCGTTCTTCTTGCTCTAAAGCAGAGTGTGATCTATGGATGACAACTGTGTTGTGTGTTTCCCTTCAGAAATGGAGTGAAATCCCAGGCTCTGTGTCTTCCTACAAGCAAGACTTCGTTTCAGGTAAGGGCAGTCACTTTTCTGCTCAAACGAACTACATCGTTCACGAAGCTCACACGTTTCTAATCTTAACTGAAAAGCATTGGATGTTAGAGGACCAGTGCTTTGTATCAGTTTCAGAAGCAGTGTTGGACTAGATATGATCCCTATGTGTAGGATACCCCGTTCATTTGTTCTCAGCACACTCAAGTTTCCTGCTGTCTTAGAGACTCTAGAAAGCTAGAGTGTGCTTCTTGGTCTAAAGCAGAGTTTGATCAATGGATGAGAACTCTGTTGTGTGTTTCACTTCAGAAATGGAGTTACATCCCAGGCTCTGAGACATCCTACAAGCAAGACTTCGTTTCGGGTAAGGGCAGTTACTTTACAGCTAAAACGAACTACATCGTTCTCGAAGTTCACACGTTTCTCACCTTATCTGACAAGCATTGGGTGTTAGAGGACCTGTGGTTTGTTTCAGTTTCAGAAGCAGAGTTGGACTAGATATGGTCTGTATGTGTAGAAAACACCGTTCTTTTGTTCTCATCACACTCATGTTTCCTGCTGTCTTAGAGACTCTAGAAAGCAAGAGCATGCTTCTTGCTGTAAAGCAGAGTGTGAACAATGGATGAGAACTCTGCTATGTGTTTCACTTCACAAATGGAGTTAAATCCCAGGCTTTGTGTCTTCCTACAAGCAAGACTTCGTTTCAGGTAAGGGCAGTCACTTTTCAGCTCAAACAAACTACATTGTTCCCGAAGCTCACACGTTTCTCATCTTAACTGACAAGCATTGGATGTTAGAGGACCAGTGCTTTGTTTCAGTTTCAGAAGCAGAGTTGGACTAGATATGATCCATATGTGTAGTAAACACCGTTCAATTTTTCTCAGCCCACTCAAGTTTCCTGCTGTCTTAGAGACTCTAGAAAGCTAGAGCGTGCTTCTTGCTCTAAAGCAGAGTGTGATCCATGGAAGAGACCTCTGCTGTGTGTTTCCCTTCAGAAATGGAGTTAAATCCCATGCTCTGTGTCTTCCTAGAAGCAAGGCTTTTTTTCACGTAAGGGCAGTCACTTTTCAGCTCAAAGGAACAACATCTTTCACGAAGCTCACACGTTCCTCATCTTAACTGACAAGCATTGGATATTAGTGGACTTGTGGTTTGTGTCAGTTTCAGAAGCAGAGATGAACTAGATATGGTCCGTATGGGTAGGAAACACCGTTCTTTTGTTCTCAGCACACTCATGTTTCCTGCTGTCTTAGAGACTCTAGAAAGCTAGAGTGTGCTTCTTGCTGTAAAGCAGAGTGTGATCCATGGATGAGAACTCTGCCGTGTGTTTCACTTCAGAAATGGAGTTAAATACCAGGCTCTGAGTCTTCCTACAAGCAAGACTTCGTTTCAGGTAAGGGCAGTTACTTTACAGCTCAAACGAACTACATCGTTCACAAAGCTCACACCTTTCTCATCTTAACTGACAAGCATTGGATGTTAGAGGACCTGTGGTTCGTTTCACTTTGAGAAGTAGAGTTCTACTAGATATGGTCCGTATTTGTAGGAAACACCTTTCTTTTGTTCTGAGCACACCCAAGTTTCCTGCTGTATTAGAGATTCTAGAAAGCAATACCATTCTTCTTGCTCTAAAGCAGAGTGTGATCTATGGATGACAACTGTGCTGTGTGTTTCCCTTCAGAAATGGAGTGAAATCCCAGGCTCTGTGTCTTCCTACAAGCAAGACTTCGTTTCAGGTAAGGGCAGTCACTTTTCATCTCAACGAACTACATCGTTCACGAAGCTCTCACTTTTCTCATCTTAACTGACAAGCATTGGGTGTTAGAGGACCAGTGCTTTGTATCAGTTTCAGAAGCAGTGTTGGACTAGATATGATCCCTATGTGTAGGATACCCCGTTCATTTGTTCTCAGCACACTCAAGTTTCCTGCTGTCTTAGAGACTCTAGAAAGCTAGAGTGTGCTTCTTGGTCTAAAGCAGAGTTTGATCAATGGATGAGAACTCTGTTGTGTGTTTCACTTCAGAAATGGAGTTACATCCCAGGCTCTGAGACATCCTACAAGCAAGACTTCGTTTCAGGTAAGGGAAGTTACTTTACAACTCAAACGAACTACATCGTTCTCAAAGCACACACGTTTCTCACCTTATCTGACAAGCATTGGGTGTTAGAGGACCTGTGGTTTGTTTCAGTTTCAGAAGCAGAGTTGGACTAGATATGGTCTGTATGTGTAGAAAACACCGTTCTTTTGTGCTCATCACACTCATGTTTCCTGCTGTCTTAGAGACTCTAGAAAGCAAGAGCATGCTTCTTGCTGTAAAGCAGAGTGTGAACAATGGATGAGAACTCTGCTATGTGTTTCACTTCACAAATGGAGTTAAATCCCAGGCTTTGTGTCTTCCTACAAGCAAGACTTCGTTTCAGGTAAGGGCAGTCACTTTTCAGCTCAAACAAACTACATTGTTCCCGAAGCACACACGTTTCTCATCTTAACTGACAAGCATTGGATGTTAGAGGACCAGTGCTTTGTTTCAGTTTCAGAAGCAGAGTTGGACTAGATATGATCCGTATGTGTAGTAAACACCGTTCAATTGTTCTCAGCCCACTCAAGTTTCCTGCTGTCTTAGAGACTCTAGAAAGCTAGAGCGTGCTTCTTGCTCTAAAGAAGAGTGTGATCAATGGATGAGAACTCTGTTGTGTGTTTCACTTCAGAAATGGATTTAAATCCCTGGCTCTGAGTCTTCTTACAAGCAAGAATTCGTTTCAGGTAAGGGCAGTTACTTACAGCTAAACGAACTACATCGTTCAGGATTCTAACACATTTCTCATCTTAACCCACAAGCATTGGATTTTAGAGGACGTGTGTTTCGTTTTAGTTTCAGAAGCAGAATTGAACTAGATATGGCCCGTATGTGTAGGAAACACCGTTCTTTTGTTCTGAGCACACTCATGTTTCCTGCTGTATTAGGCACTCTAGAAAGCAAGAGCGTGCTTCTTGCTCTAAAGCAGATTGTGATCCATGGATGAGAACTCTGTTGTGTGTTTCAATTCAGAAATGGAGTTAAATCCCAGGCTCAGAGTCTTCCTAAAAGCAAGACATCGTTTAAAGTAAGGGCAGTTACTTTTCAGCTCAAACGAACTACGTTGTTCACGAAGCTCACACGTTTCTAATCTTAACTGACAAGGATTGGATTTTAGAGGGCCTGTGGTTTGTTTCAGTTTTAGAATCAGAGTCGAACTAGATATGGATCTTATGTGTAGGAAACACCGCTCTTTTGTTCTGAGCACCATCCAGTTTCCTGCTGTATTAGAGACTCTAGAAAGCAAGAGCGTGCTTCTTGTCTAAACCAGAGTGTGATCCATGGATGAGAACTATGCTGTGGGTTTCCCTTCGTAAATGGAGTTAAATTCCAGGCTGTGTGTTGTCCTACAAGCAAGACTTCGTTTCAGGTAACGGCAGTCACTTTTCAGCTCAAACAAACTACATCCTTCACGAAGCTCACACGTTTCTCATCTAAACTGACAAGCATTGGATGTTAGAGGACCTCTGGTTTGTTTCAGTTTCAGAAGAAGAGATGAACTAGATATGGTCCGTATTTGTAGGAAACACAGTTCTATTTTTCTCAGCACACTCATGTTTCCTGCTCATTAGAGACTCTGGAAATCAAGAGCGTGCTTCTTGCTCTAAAGCAGAGTGTGATCCATGGATGAGAACTCTGCCGTGTGTTTCACTTCAGAAATGGAGTTAAATACCAGGCTCTGTGTTTTCCTACTAGGAAGACATTGTTTCAGGTGAGGGCAGTCACTTTTCAGCTCAAACGACCTACAGCGTTCACGAAGCTCATACGTTTCTCATCTTAACTGACAAGCATTGAATGTGCGAGAACCAGTGCTTTGTATCAGTTTTAGAAGCAGAGTTGCACTAGATATGGTCCGTATGTGTAGGAAACACCGTTCATTTGTTCTCAGCAAACTCAAGTTTCCTGCTGTCTCAGAGACTCTGGAAAGCTAGACTGTGCTTCTTGCTCTAAAGCAGAGTGTTATCCATGGATGAGAACTATGCTGTGTGTTTCACTTCAGAAATGGAGTTAAATCCCAGGCTCTGAGTCTTCCTACAAGCAAGACTTCTTTCCAGATAAGGGCAGTTACTTTACAGCTCAAACAAACTACATCGTGCACGAAGCTCACACGTTTCTCATCTAAACTGACAACCATTGGATGTTAGAGGACCTTTGCTTTGTATCAATTTCAAGCAGAGTTGAACTAGATATGGTCTGTATGTATAGGAAACACCGTTCTTTTCTTCTGAGCACACTCACGTTTCCTGCTGTATTAGAGACTCTAGAAAGCAAGAGCGTGCTTCTTGCTCTAAAGCAGAGTGTGATCCATGGATGAGAACTCTGCTGTGTGTTTCCCTTTTGAAATGGAGTGAAATCCCAGGCTCTGTGTCTTCCTACAAGCAAGACTTCGTTTCAAGTAGGGGCAGTCACTTTTAAGCTCAAACGAACTACATTGGTCACGAAGCTCACACATTTCTCATCCAAACTGACAAGCATTGAATGTTAGAGAACCATGCTTTGTATCAGTTTCAGAAGCATTGTTGGACTAGATATGGTCCGTATGTGTAGGAAACACCGTTCTTTTGTTCTCTGCACACTCGCGTTTCCTGCTGTGTTAGAGAATCTAGAAAGAAAGAGCGTGCTTCTTACTCTAAAGCAGAGTGTGAGTAATGGATGAGAACTCTGCTGTGTGTTTCACTTCAGAAATGGAGTTAAATCCCAGGCTCTGAGTCTTCCTACAAGGAAGACTTCTTTTCAGGTAAGGGCAGTTACTTTACAGCTCAAACGAACTACGTCGTCCACGAAGCTCACACGTTTCTCCTCTAAACTGACAAGCATTGGATGTTAGAGGACGTGTGGTTTGTTTCAGTTTCAGAAGCAGAGATGAACTAGATATGTTCTGTATTTGTAGGACACAACGTTCTTTTGTTCTGAGCACACTCACGTTTCCTGCTGTCTTAGAGAATCTAGAAAGCCAGAGAGGGCTTCTTGCTCTAAAGCAGAGTGTGATCCATGGATGAGAACTATGATGTGTTTTCCTTCAGAAATGGAGTTAAATCCCATGCTCTGTGTTTTCCTACTAGGAAGACATCGTTTCAGGTTAGGGCAGTCACTTTTCAGCTCAAACGATGTACATCGTTCACGAAGCTCACACGTTTCTCATCTTAACTGACAAGTATTGATTGTTACAGGACCAGTGCTTTTTATCAATTTCAGAAGCAGAGTTGGACTAGATATGGTCCCGATGTGCAGGAAACACCGTTCATTTGTTCTCAGCACACACAAGTTTCTTGCTGTCTTGGAGACTCTGGAAAGCAAGAGAGTGCTTCTTGCTCTAAAGCAGAGTGTGATCTATATATGAGAACTCTGCTGTGTATTTCACTTCAGAAATGGAGTTAAACCCCAGTCTATGAGTCTTCCTACAAGCAAGACTTCTTTTCAGGTAAGGGCAGTTACTTTATAGCTCAAAGGAAATACATCTAAACGAAGCTCACACTATTCTCATCTAAACTGACAAGCATTGGATGTTAGAGTACCTCTGGTTTGTTTCTGTTTCAGAAGCATAGATGAACTAGATATGGTCCCTATGTGTAGGAAACACCGTTCTTTTGTTCTGAGCACACTCATGTTTCCTGCTGTCTTAGAGACTCTAGAGAGCAAGAGCGCGCTTCTTGCTCTAAAGCCAAGTGTCATCCATGGATGAGAACTCTGCTGAGTATTTCACTTCAGAAATGGTGTTCAATCCCAGGCTCTGAGTCTTCCTACAAGGAAGACTTTTTTTCAGGTAAGGGCAGTTACTTTACAGCTCAAACGAACTACATTGTTCACAAAGCTCACACGTTTCTCACCTAAACTGACAAGCATTGGATGTTAGAGGACCTCTGGTTTGTTTCAGTTTCAGAAGCAGAGATGAACAAGATATGGTCCGTATTTGTAGGAAACACCATTCTTTTGTTCTGAGCACTCTCAATTTCCTGCTGTATTAGAGACTCTAGAAAGGAAGAGCGCGCTTCTTGCTCTAAAGCAGAGTGTGATCTATATATGAGAACTCTTCTGTGTGTTTCACTTCAGAAATGGAGTTAAACCCCAGTCTATGAGTCTTCCTACAAGCAAGACTTCGTGTCAGGTAAGGGCAGTTACTTTACAGCTCAAATGAACTACAACATTCACGAAGCTCACACGTTTCCCATCTTAACTGAGAAGCATTGGATTTTAGAGGACCTGTGTTTTGTTTCAGTTTTAGAAGCAGAGTGGAACTAGATATGGGCCGTATGTGTAGGAAACACCGTTCTTTTGTTCTGAGCACAAACAAGTTTCCTGCTCTATTAGAGACTCTAGAAAGCAAGAGCGTGTTTCTTGTTCTAAAGCAGAGTGTTATCCATGCATGAAAAATATGCTGTGTGTTTCTCTTCAGAAATGGAGTTAAATTCCAGGCTCTGTGTCTTCCTACAAGCAAGACTTCTTTTAAAGTAAGGGCAGGCACTTTTCAGCTCAAATGAACTACATCGGTCAAGAAGCTCACATGTCTCTCATCTAAACTGACAAGCATCGGATGTTAGAAGGCCAGTGCTTTGTATCAGATTCAGAAGCAGAGTTGGACTAATATGGTCTGTATGTGTAGGAAACACCGTTCTTTTTTTCTTAGCAAACTCACGTTTCCTGCTGTATTAGAGACTCTGGAAAGCAAGAGTGTGCTTCTTGCTCTAAAGCAGAGTGTGATCCATGGATGAGAACTCTGCTGTGTGTTTCACTTCAGAAATGGAGTTAAATCCCTGGCTCTTAGTCTTCCTACAAGCAAGACTTCTTTTCAGGTAAGGGCAGTTACTTTACAGCTCAAACGAAATACATCTAAACGAAGGTCACACGTTTCTCACCTAAACTGACAAGCATTGGGTGTTAGAGGACCTCTGGTTTGTTTCAGTTTCAGAAGCAGAGATGAACTAGATATGGTCCGTATTTGTAGGAAACACCGTTCTTTTGTTCTGAGCACACTCACGTTTCCTGCTGTCTTAGAGAATCTAGAAAGCCAGAGAGGGCTTCTTGCTCTAAAGCAGAGTGTGATCCATGGATGAGAACTCTGCTGTGTGTTTCATTTCGAAATGGAGTTAAAAACCAGGCTCTGAGTCTTCCTACAAGGAAGACTTCTTTTCAGGTAATGGCAGTTACTTTACAGCTCAAACGAACTACATCGTTCACGAAGCTCACACATTTCTCATCTAAACTGTCAAGCATTGGATGTTAGAGGACGTGTGGTTTGTTTCAGTTTCAGAAGCAGAGATGAAGTAGATATGTTCCGTATTTGTAGGAAACAACGTTCTTTTGTTCTGAGCACACTCAAGTTTCCTGCTGTATTAGAGAATCTAGAAAGCAAGAGAGGGCTTCTTGCTCTAAAGGAGAGTGTGATCCATGGATGAGAACTATGATGTGTTTTCCTTCAGAAATGGAGTTAAATCCCAGGCTCTGTGTTTCCCTACCAGGAAGACATCGGTTCAGGTTAGGGCAGTCAGTTTTCAGCTCAAACGAACTACATCGTTCACGAAGCTCACAAGTTTCTCATCTTAACTGACAAGCATTGGATGTTAGAAGGCCAGTGCTTTGTATCAGTTTTAGAAGCAGAGTTGGACTAGATATGGTCTGTATTTGTAGGAAACACCGTTCATTTGTTCTCAGCACACTCAAGTTTCCTGCTGTCATGGAGACTCTGGAAAGCAAGAGAGTGCTTCTTGCTCTAAAGCAGAGTGTGATCTATATATGAGAACTCTGCTGTGTGTTTCACTTCAGAAATGGAGTTAAACTCCAGTCTATGAGTCTTCCTACAAGCAAGACTTCCTTTCAGGTAAGGGCAGTTACTTTAGAGCTCAAATGAACTACAACATTCACGAAGCTCACACGTTTCTCATCTTAACTGACAAGCATTGGATGTTAGAGGACCTGTGGTTTGTTCCAGTTTCAGAAGCAGAGTGGAACTAGATATGGGCCATATGTGTAGGAAACACCGTTCTTTTGTTCTGAGCACACTCAAGTTTCCTGCTCTATTAGAGACTCTAGAAAGCAAGAGCGTGCTTCTTGCTCTAAAGCAGAGTGTTATCCATGCATGAAAACTATGCTGTGTGTGTCCCTTCAGAAATGGAGTTGAATTCCAGGCTGTGCCTTCCTACAAGCAAGACTTCATTTCAAGTAAGGGCAGTGACTTTTCAGCTCAAACGAATTACATCCTTCACGAAGCTCACATGTTTCTCATCTAAACTGACAAGCATTGGATGTTAGAGGACATTTGCTTTGTATCAATTTCAAGCAGAGTGGAACTAGACATGGGCCGTATGTGTAGGAAACACCGTTTTTTTTGTTCTGAGCACACACAAGTTTCCTGCTGTATTAGAGACTCTAGAAAGCAAGAGCATGCTTCTTGCTCTAAAGCAGAGTGTGATCCATGGATGAGAACCCTGCTGTGTGTTTCACTTCAGAAATGGAGTTAAATCCCAGGCTCTGAGTCTTCCTACAAGCAAGACTTCGTTTCAGGTAAGGGCAGTTACTTTACAGCTCAAACGAACTACATTGTTCAAAAAGCTCACACCTTTCTCATCTTAACTGACAAGCATTGGATGTTAGAGGACCTGTGGTTCGTTTCACTTTGAGAAGTAGAGTTCTAATAGATATGGTCCGTATTTTTAGGAAACACCTTTCTTTTGTTCTGAGCACACCCAAGTTTCCTGCTGTATTAGAGATTCTAGAAAGCAATACCGTTCTTCTTGCTCTAAAGCAGAGTGTGATCTATGGATGAGAACTCTGTTGTGTGTTTCACTTCAGAAATGGAGTTACATCCCAGGCTCTGAGTCATCCTACAAGCAAGACTTCGTTTCAGGTAAGGGAAGTTACTTTACAGCTCAAACGAACTACATCGTTCTCGAAGTTCACACGTTTCTCACCTTATCTGACAAGCAATGTGTGTTAGAGTACCTGTGGTTTGTTTCAGTTTCAGAAGCAGAGTTGGACTAGATATGGTCTGTATGTGTAGGAAACACCGTTCTTTTGTTCTCATCACACTCATGTTTCCTGCTGTCTTAGAGATTCTAGAAAGCATGAGCGTGCTTCTTGCTGTAAAGCAGAGTGTGAACAATGGATGAGAACTCTGCTATGTGTTTCACTTCACAAATGGAGTTAAATCCCAGGCTTTGTGTCTTCTTACAAGCAAGACTTCGTTTCAGGTAAGGGCAGTCACTTTTCAGCTCAAACAAACTACATTGTTCCCGAAGCTCACACGTTTCTCATCTTAACTGACAAGCATTGGATGTTAGAGGACCAGTGCTTTGTTTCAGTTTCAGAAGCAGAGATGGACTAGATATGATCCGTATGTGTAGTAAACACAGTTCAATTGTTCTCAGCCCACTCAAGTTTCCTGCTGTCTTAGAGACTCTAGAAAGCTAGAGCGTGCTCCTGCTCTAAAGAAGAGTGTGATCAATGGATGAGAACTCTGTTGTGTGTTTCACTTCAGAAATGGATTTAAATCCCTGGTTCAGAGTCTTCCTACAAGCAACACTTCGTTTCAGGTAAGGGCAGTCACTTTTCCGCTCAAAGGAACTACATCGTTCACGAAGCTAACACGTTTGTCATCTTAACTGACAAGCATTGTATGTTAGAGGACCAGTGCTTTGTATCTGTTTCAGAAGCAGAGTTGGACTAGACTTGGTCTGTATGTGTAAGAAACACCGTTCTTTTGTTCTCAGCACACTCACGTTTCCTGCTGTATTAGAGACTCTAGAAAGCAGTAGCATTCTTCTTGCTCTAAAGCAGAGTGTGATCCATGAATGAGAACTATGCTGTGTGTTTCCCTGCAGAAATGTAGTTAAATCCCAGGCTCTGAGTCTTCCTACAAGCAAGATTTCGTTTCAAGTAAGGGCAGTTACTTTCCAGCTCAAACGAACTACATCATTCAGGAAGCTCACACTTTTCTCATCTTAAATGAGAAGCATCGGATGTTAGAGGACCAGTGCTTTGTATCAGTTTCAGAAGCAGAGTTGGACTAGATATGATCCGTAAGTGTGGGAAACACCCTTCCTTTTTTTCTCAGCACACTCACCTTTCCTGCTGTCTTAGAGACTCTAGAAAGCTAGAGTGTGCTTCTTGCTCTAAAGCAGAGTGTGATCCATGGAAGAGACCTCTGCTGTGTGTTTCCCTTCAGAAATGGAGTTAAATACCATGCTCTGTGTCTTCCTACAAGCAAGCCTTTTTTTCACGTAAGGGCAGTCACTTTTCAGCTCAAAGGAACTACATCTTTCACGAAGCTCACACGTTCCTCATCTTAACTGACAAGCATTGGATATTAGTGGACTTGTGGTTTGTGTCAGTTTCAGAAGCAGAGTTCTACTAGATATGGTCCGTATGTGTAGGAAACACCGTTCTTTTGTTCTCAGCACACTCATGTTTCCTGCTGTCTTACAGACTCTAGAAAGCTAGAGTGTGCTTCTTGCTCTAAAGCAGAGTGTGATCCATGGATGAGAACTCTGCTGTGTGTTTCACTTCAGAAATGGAGTTAAATCCCAGGCTCTGAGTCTTCCTACAAGCAAGACTTCGTTTCAGGTAAGGGCAGTTACTTTACAGCTCAAACGAACTACATCGTTCACAAAGCTCACACCTTTCTCATCTTAACTGACAAGCATTGGATGTTAGAGGACCTGTGGTTCGTTTCACTTTGAGAAGTAGAGTTCTACTAGATATGGTCCGTATTTGTAGGAAACACCTTTCTTTTGTTCTGAGCACACCCAAGTTTCCTGCTGTATTAGAGATTCTAGAAAGCAATATCGTTCTTCTTGCTCTAAAGCAGAGTGTGATCTATGGATGACAACTGTGTTGTGTGTTTCCCTTCAGAAATGGAGTGAAATCCCAGGCTCTGTGTCTTCCTACAAGCAAGACTTCGTTTCAGGTAAGGGCAGTCACTTTTCTGCTCAAACGAACTACATCGTTCACGAAGCTCACACGTTTCTAATCTTAACTGAAAAGCATTGGATGTTAGAGGACCAGTGCTTTGTATCAGTTTCAGAAGCAGTGTTGGACTAGATATGATCCCTATGTGTAGGATACCCCGTTCATTTGTTCTCAGCACACTCAAGTTTCCTGCTGTCTTAGAGACTCTAGAAAGCTAGAGTGTGCTTCTTGGTCTAAAGCAGAGTTTGATCAATGGATGAGAACTCTGTTGTGTGTTTCACTTCAGAAATGGAGTTACATCCCAGGCTCTGAGACATCCTACAAGCAAGACTTCGTTTCAGGTAAGGGCAGTTACTTTACAGCTAAAACGAACTACATCGTTCTCGAAGTTCACACGTTTCTCACCTTATCTGACAAGCATTGGGTGTTAGAGGACCTGTGGTTTGTTTCAGTTTCAGAAGCAGAGTTGGACTAGATATGGTCTGTATGTGTAGAAAACACCGTTCTTTTGTTCTCATCACACTCATGTTTCCTGCTGTCTTAGAGACTCTAGAAAGCAAGAGCATGCTTCTTGCTGTAAAGCAGAGTGTGAACAATGGATGAGAACTCTGCTATGTGTTTCACTTCACAAATGGAGTTAAATCCCAGGCTTTGTGTCTTCCTACAAGCAAGACTTCGTTTCAGGTAAGGGCAGTCACTTTTCAGCTCAAACAAACTACATTGTTCCCGAAGCTCACACGTTTCTCATCTTAACTGACAAGCATTGGATGTTAGAGGACCAGTGCTTTGTTTCAGTTTCAGAAGCAGAGTTGGACTAGATATGATCCATATGTGTAGTAAACACCGTTCAATTTTTCTCAGCCCACTCAAGTTTCCTGCTGTCTTAGAGACTCTAGAAAGCTAGAGCGTGCTTCTTGCTCTAAAGAAGAGTGTGATCAATGGATGAGAACTCTGTTGTGTGTTTCACTTCAGAAATGGATTTAAATCCCTTGCTCTGAGTCTTCTTACAAGCAAGAATTCGTTTCAGGTAAGGGCAGTTACTTACAGCTCAAACGAACTACATCGTTCAGGATTCTAACACATTTCTCATCTTAACCCACAAGCATTGGATTTTAGAGGACGTGTGTTTCGTTTTAGTTTCAGAAGCAGAATTGAACTAGATATGGCCCGTATGTGTAGGAAACACCGTTCTTTTGTTCTGAGCACACTCATGTTTCCTGCTGTATTAGGCACTCTAGAAAGCAAGCGCGTGCTTCTTGCTCTAAAGCAGATTGTGATCCATGGATGAGAACTCTGTTGTGTGTTTCAATTCAGAAATGGAGTTAAATCCCAGGCTCGGAGTCTTCCTAAAAGCAAGACATCGTTTAAAGTAAGGGCAGTTACTTTTCAGCTCAAACGAACTACGTTGTTCACGAAGCTCACACGTTTCTAATCTTAACTGACAAGCATTGGATTTTAGAGGGCCTGTGGTTTGTTTCAGTTTTAGAATCAGAGTCGAACTAGATATGGATCTTATGTGTAGGAAACACCGCTCTTTTGTTCTGAGCACCATCCAGTTTCCTGCTGTATTAGAGACTCTAGAAAGCAAGAGCGTGCTTCTTGTCTAAACCAGAGTGTGATCCATGGATGAGAACTATGCTGTGGGTTTCCCTTCGTAAATGGAGTTAAATTCCAGGCTGTGTGTTGTCCTACAAGCAAGACTTCGTTTCAGGTAACGGCAGTCACTTTTCAGCTCAAACAAACTACATCCTTCATGAAGCTCACACGTTTCTCCTCTAAACTGACAAGCATTGGATGTTAGAGGACCTCTGGTTTGTTTCAGTTTCAGAAGAAGAGATGAACTAGATATGGTCCGTATTTGTAGGAAACACAGTTCTATTTTTCTCAGCACACTCATGTTTCCTGCTCATTAGAGACTCTGGAAATCAAGAGCGTGCTTCTTGCTCTAAAGCAGAGTGTGATCCATGGATGAGAACTCTGCCGTGTGTTTCACTTCAGAAATGGAGTTAAATACCAGGCTCTGTGTTTTCCTACTAGGAAGACATTGTTTCAGGTGAGGGCAGTCACTTTTCAGCTCAAACGACCTACAGCGTTCACGAAGCTCATACGTTTCTCATCTTAACTGACAAGCATTGAATGTGCGAGAACCAGTGCTTTGTATCAGTTTTAGAAGCAGAGTTGCACTAGATATGGTCCGTATGTGTAGGAAACACCGTTCATTTGTTCTCAGCAAACTCAAGTTTCCTGCTGTCTCAGAGACTCTGGAAAGCTAGACTGTGCTTCTTGCTCTAAAGCAGAGTGTTATCCATGGATGAGAACTATGCTGTGTGTTTCACTTCAGAAATGGAGTTAAATCCCAGGCTCTGAGTCTTCCTACAAGCAAGACTTCTTTCCAGATAAGGGCAGTTACTTTACAGCTCAAACAAACTACATCGTGCACGAAGCTCACACGTTTCTCATCTAAACTGACAACCATTGGATGTTAGAGGACCTTTGCTTTGTATCAATTTCAAGCAGAGTTGAACTAGATATGGTCTGTATGTATAGGAAACACCGTTCTTTTCTTCTGAGCACACTCACGTTTCCTGCTGTATTAGAGACTCTAGAAAGCAAGAGCGTGCTTCTTGCTCTAAAGCAGAGTGTGATCCATGGATGAGAACTCTGCTGTGTGTTTCCCTTTTGAAATGGAGTGAAATCCCAGGCTCTGTGTCTTCCTACAAGCAAGACTTCGTTTCAAGTAGGGGCAGTCACTTTTAAGCTCAAACGAACTACATTGGTCACGAAGCTCACACATTTCTCATCCAAACTGACAAGCATTGAATGTTAGAGAACCATGCTTTGTATCAGTTTCAGAAGCATTGTTGGACTAGATATGGTCCGTATGTGTAGGAAACACCGTTCTTTTGTTCTCTGCACACTCGCGTTTCCTGCTGTGTTAGAGAATCTAGAAAGAAAGAGCGTGCTTCTTACTCTAAAGCAGAGTGTGAGCAATGGATGAGAACTCTGCTGTGTGTTTCACTTCAGAAATGGAGTTAAATCCCAGGCTCTGAGTCTTCCTACAAGGAAGACTTCTTTTCAGGAAAGGGCAGTTACTTTACAGCTCAAACGAACTACGTCGTCCACGAAGCTCACACGTTTCTCCTCTAAACTGACAAGCATTGGATGTTAGAGGACCTCTGGTTTGTTTCAGTTTCAGAAGCAGAGATGAACTAGATATGGTCCGTATTTGTAGGAAACACCGTTCTTTTGTTCTGAGCACACTCAAGTTTCCTGCTGTATTAGAGACTCTAGAAAGCAAGAGAGGGCTTCTTGCTCTAAAGCAGAGTGTGATCCATGGATGAGAACTATGATGTTCTTTCCTTCAGAAATGGAGTTAAATCCCAGGCTCTGTATTTTCCTACCAGGAAGACATCGTTTCAGGTTAGGACCGTCACATTTCAGCTCAAAAGACCTACATAGTTCATGAAGCTCACACGTTTCCCATCTTAAATGACAAGCTTTGAATGTTAGCGAACCAATGCTTTGTATCAGTTTCAGAAGCAGAGTTGGACTAGATATGGTCTGTATGTGTAGAAAACACCGTTCATTTGTTCTCAGCACACTCAAGTTTCCTGCTGTCTTAGAGACTCTGGAAAGCTAGACCGTGCTTCTTGCTCTAAAGCAGAGTGTGATCAATGGATGAGAACTCTGTTGTGTGTTTCACTTCAGGAATGGAGTTAAATCCCTGGCTCTGAGTCTTCCTACAAGCAAGACTTCGTTTCAGGTAAGGGCAGTTACTTTATAGCTCAAACGAACTACATCTAAACGAAGCTCACATTTTTCTCATCTAAACTGACAAGCATTGGATATTAGAGGACCTCTGGTTTGTTTCAGTTTCAGAAGCAGAGATGAACTAGATATGGTCTGTATTTGTGGCAAACACCGTTCTTTTGTTCTGAGCACACTCACGTTTCCTACTGTCTTAGAGACTCTAGAAAGCAAGAGCGTTCTTCCGGCTCTAAAGCAGAGTGTGATCCATGGGTGAGAACTCTGCTGTGTTTTCCTTCAGGAAATGGAGATAAATCCCAGGCTCTGTGTTTTCCTACTAGGAAGACATCGTTTCAGGTTAGTGCAGTCACTTTTCAGCTCAAACGACGTACATTGTTCACGAAGCTCACACATATCTCATCTTAACTGACAAGCATTGAATGTTAGAGGACCAGTGCTTTTTATCAGTTTCAGAAGCAGAGTTGGACTAGAAATGGTCCATATGTATAGGAAACACCGTTCATTTGTTCTCAGTACACTCAAGTTTCCTGCTCTCTTGGAGACTCTGGAAAGCAAGAGCGTGCTTCTTGCTCTAAAGCAGAGTGTGATCTATATATGAGAACACTGCTGTGTGTTTCACTTCAGAAATGGAGTTAAACCCCAGTCTCTTAGTCTTCCTACAAGCAAGACTTCTTTCCAGATAAGGGCAGTTACTTTACAGCTCAAACAAACTACATCGTGCACGAAGCTCACACGTTTCTCATCTAAACTGACAACCATTGGATGTTAGAGGACCTTTGCTTTGTATCAATTTCAAGCAGAGTTGAACTAGATATGGTCTGTATGTACAGGAAACACCGTTCTTTTCTTCTGAGCACACTCACGTTTCCTGCTGTATTAGAGATTCTAGAAAGCAAGAGCGTGCTTCTTGCTCTAAAGCAGAGTGTGATCCATGGATGAGAACTCTGCTGTGTGTTTCCCTTTTGAAATGGAGTGAAATCCCAGGCTCTGTGTCTTCCTACAAGCAAGACTTCGTTTCAAGTAGAGGCAGTCACTTTTAAGCTCAAACGAACTACATTGGTCACGAAGCTCACACATTTCTCATCCAAACTGACAAACATTGAATGTTAGAGAACCATGCTTTGTATCAGTTTCAGAAGCATTGTTGGACTAGATGTGGTCTGTATGTGCAGGAAACACCGTTCTTTTGTTCTCTGCACACTCGCGTTTCCTGCTGTGTTAGAGAATCTAGAAAGAAAGAGCGTGCTTCTTACTCTAAAGCAGAGTGTGAGCAATGGATGAGAACTCTGCTGTGTGTTTCACTTCAGAAATGGAGTTAAATCCCAGGCTCTGAGTCTTCCTACAAGGAAGACTTCTTTTCAGGAAAGGGCAGTTACTTTACAGCTCAAACGAACTATGTCGTCCACGAAGCTCACACGTTTCTCCTCTAAACTGACAAGCATTGGATGTTAGAGGACCTCTGGTTTGTTTCAGTTTCAGAAGCAGAGATGAACTAGATATGGTCCGTATTTGTAGGAAACACCGTTCTTTTGTTCTGAGCACACTCAAGTTTCCTGCTGTATTAGAGACTCTAGAAAGCAAGAGAGGGCTTCTTGCTCTAAAGCAGAGTGTGATCCATGGATGAGAACTATGATGTTCTTTCCTTCAGAAATGGAGTTAAATCCCAGGCTCTGTATTTTCCTACCAGGAAGACATCGTTTCAGGTTAGGACCGTCACATTTCAGCTCAAAAGACCTACATAGTTCATGAAGCTCACACGTTTCCCATCTTAAATGACAAGCTTTGAATGTTAGCGAAACAATGCTTTGTATCAGTTTCAGAAGCAGAGTTGGACTATATATGGTCTGTATGTGTAGAAAACACCGTTCATTTGTTCTCAGCACACTCAAGTTTCCTGCTGTCTTAGAGACTCTGGAAAGCTAGACCATGCTTCTTGCTCTAAAGCAGAGTGTGATCAATGGATGAGAACTCTGTTGTGTGTTTCACTTCAGGAATGGAGTTAAATCCCTGGCTCTGAGTCTTCCTACAAGCAAGACTTCGTTTCAGGTAAGGGCAGTTACTTTATAGCTCAAACGAACTACATCTAAACGAAGCTCACATGTTTCTCATCTAAACTGACAAGCATTGGATGTTAGAGGACCAGTGCTTTGTTTCAGTTTCAGAAGCAGAGTTGGACTAGATATGATCCATATGTGTAGTAAACACCGTTCAATTGTTCTCAGCCCACTCAAGTTTCCTGCTGTCTTAGAGACTCTAGAAAGCTAGAGCGTGCTTCTTGCTCTAAAGCAGAGTGTGATCCATGGAAGAGACCTCTGCTGTGTGTTTCCCTTCAGAAATGGAGTTAAATCCCATGCTCTGTGTCTTCCTAGAAGCAAGGCTTTTTTTCACGTAAGGGCAGTCACTTTTCAGCTCAAAGGAACTACATCTTTCATGAAGCTCACACGTTCCTCATCTTAACTGACAAGCATTGGATATTAGTGGACTTGTGGTTTGTGTCAGTTTCAGAAGCAGAGATGAACTAGATATGGTCCGTATGTGTAGGAAACACCGTTCTTTTGTTCTCAGCACACTCATGTTTCCTGCTGTCTTAGAGACTCTAGAAAGCTAGAGTGTGCTTCTTGCTCTAAAGCAGAGTGTGATCCATGGATGAGAACTCTGCCTTGTGTTTCACTTCAGAAATGGAGTTAAATCCCAGGCTCTGAGTCTTCCTACAAGCAAGACTTCGTTTCAGGTAAGGGCAGTTACTTTACAGCTCAAACGAACTACATCGTTCACAAAGCTCACACCTTTCTCATCTTAACTGACAAGCATTGGATGTTAGAGGACCTGTGGTTCGTTTCACTTTGAGAAGTAGAGTTCTACTAGATATGGTCCGTATTTGTAGGAAACACCTTTCTTTTGTTCTGAGCACACCCAAGTTTCCTGCTGTATTAGAGATTCTAGAAAGCAATACCGTTCTTCTTGCTCTAAAGCAGAGTGTGATCTATGGATGACAACTGTGTTGTGTGTTTCCCTTCATAAATGGAGTGAAATCCCAGGCTCTGTGTCTTCCTACAAGCAAGGCTTCGTTTCAGGTAAGGGCAGTCACTTTTCTGCTCAAACGAACTACATCGTTCACGAAGCTCACACGTTTCTAATCTTAACTGAAAAGCATTGGATGTTAGAGGACCAGTGCTTTGTATCAGTTTCAGAAGCAGTGTTGGACTAGATATGATCCCTATGTGTAGGATACCCCGTTCATTTGTTCTCAGCACACTCAAGTTTCCTGCTGTCTTAGAGACTCTAGAAAGCTAGAGTGTGCTTCTTGGTCTAAAGCAGAGTTTGATCAATGGATGAGAACTCTGTTGTGTGTTTCACTTCAGAAATGGAGTTACATCCCAGGCTCTGAGACATCCTACAAGCAAGACTTCGTTTCAGGTAAGGGAAGTTACTTTACAGCTCAAACGAACTACATCGTTCTCAAAGCACACACGTTTCTCACCTTATCTGACAAGCATTGGGTGTTAGAGGACCTGTGGTTTGTTTCAGTTTCAGAAGCAGAGTTGGACTAGATATGGTCTGTATGTGTAGAAAACACCGTTCTTTTGTTCTCATCACACTCATGTTTCCTGCTGTCTTAGAGACTCTAGAAAGCAAGAGCGTGCTTCTTGCTGTAAAGCAGAGTGTGAACAATGGATGAGAACTCTGCTATGTGTTTCACTTCACAAATGGAGTTAAATCCCAGGCTTTGTGTCTTCCTACAAGCAAGACTTCGTTTCAGGTAAGGGCAGTCACTTTTCAGCTCAAACAAACTACATTGTTCCCGAAGCACACACGTTTCTCATCTTAACTGACAAGCATTGGATGTTAGAGGACCAGTGCTTTGTTTCAGTTTCAGAAGCAGAGTTGGACTAGATATGATCCGTATGTGTAGTAAACACCGTTCAATTGTTCTCAGCCCACTCAAGTTTCCTGCTGTCTTAGAGACTCTAGAAAGCTAGAGCGTGCTTCTTGCTCTAAAGAAGAGTGTGATCAATGGATGAGAACTCTGTTGTGTGTTTCACTTCAGAAATGGATTTAAATCCCTGGCTCTGAGTCTTCTTACAAGCAAGAATTCGTTTCAGGTAAGGGCAGTTACTTACAGCTCAAACGAACTACATCGTTCAGGATTCTAACACATTTCTCATCTTAACCCACAAGCATTGGATTTTAGAGGAAGTGTGTTTCGTTTTAGTTTCAGAAGCAGAATTGAACTAGATATGGCCCGTATGTGTAGGAAACACCGTTCTTTTGTTCTGAGCACACTCATGTTTCCTGCTGTATTAGGCACTCTAGAAAGCAAGAGCGTTCTTCTTGCTCTAAAGCAGATTGTGATCCATGGATGAGAACTCTGTTGTGTGTTTCAATTCAGAAATGGAGTTAAATCCCAGGCTCGGAGTCTTCCTAAAAGCAAGACATCGTTTAAAGTAAGGGCAGTTACTTTTCAGCTCAAACGAACTACGTTGTTCACGAAGCTCACACGTTTCTAATCTTAACTGACAAGCATTGGATTTTAGAGGGCCTGTGGTTTGTTTCAGTTTTAGAATCAGAGTCGAACTAGATATGGATCTTATGTGTAGGAAACACCGCTCTTTTGTTCTGAGCACCATCCAGTTTCCTGCTGTATTAGAGACTCTAGAAAGCAAGAGCGTGCTTCTTGTCTAAACCAGAGTGTGATCCATGGATGAGAACTATGCTGTGGGTTTCCCTTCGTAAATGGAGTTAAATTCCAGGCTGTGTGTTGTCCTACAAGCAAGACTTCGTTTCAGGTAACGGCAGTCACTTTTCAGCTCAAACAAACTACATCCTTCACGAAGCTCACACGTTTCTCATCTAAACTGACAAGCATTGGATGTTAGAGGACCTCTGGTTTGTTTCAGTTTCAGAAGAAGAGATGAACTAGATATGGTCCGTATTTGTAGGAAACACAGTTCTATTTTTCTCAGCACACTCATGTTTCCTGCTCATTAGAGACTCTGGAAATCAAGAGCGTGCTTCTTGCTCTAAAGCAGAGTGTGATCCATGGATGAGAACTCTGCCGTGTGTTTCACTTCAGAAATGGAGTTAAATACCAGGCTCTGTGTTTTCCTACTAGGAAGACATTGTTTCAGGTGAGGGCAGTCACTTTTCAGCTCAAACGACCTACAGCGTTCACGAAGCTCATACGTTTCTCATCTTAACTGACAAGCATTGAATGTGCGAGAACCAGTGCTTTGTATCAGTTTTAGAAGCAGAGTTGCACTAGATATGGTCCGTATGTGTAGGAAACACTGTTCATTTGTTCTCAGCAAACTCAAGTTTCCTGCTGTCTCAGAGACTCTGGAAAGCTAGACTGTGCTTCTTGCTCTAAAGCAGAGTGTTATCCATGGATGAGAACTATGCTGTGTGTTTCACTTTAGAAATTGAGTTAAATCCCAGGCTCTGAGTCTTCCTACAAGCAAGACTTCTTTCCAGATAAGGGCAGTTACTTTACAGCTCAAACAAACTACATCGTGCACGAAGCTCACACGTTTCTCATCTAAACTGACAACCATTGGATGTTAGAGGACCTTTGCTTTGTATCAATTTCAAGCAGAGTTGAACTAGATATGGTCTGTATGTATAGGAAACACCGTTCTTTTCTTCTGAGCACACTCACGTTTCCTGCTGTATTAGAGACTCTAGAAAGCAAGAGCATGCTTCTTGCTCTAAAGCAGAGTGTGATCCATGGATGAGAACTCTGCTGTGTGTTTCCCTTTTGAAATGGAGTGAAATCCCAGGCTCTGTGTCTTCCTACAAGCAAGACTTCGTTTCAAGTAGGGGCAGTCACTTTTAAGCTCAAACGAACTACATTGGTCACGAAGCTCACACATTTCTCATCCAAACTGACAAGCATTGAATGTTAGAGAACCATGCTTTGTATCAGTTTCAGAAGCATTGTTGGACTAGATATGGTCCGTATGTGTAGGAAACACCGTTCTTTTGTTCTCTGCACACTCGCGTTTCCTGCTGTGTTAGAGAATCTAGAAAGAAAGAGCGTGCTTCTTACTCTAAAGCAGAGTGTGAGCAATGGATGAGAACTCTGCTGTGTGTTTCACTTCAGAAATGGAGTTAAATCCCAGGCTCTGAGTCTTCCTACAAGGAAGACTTCTTTTCAGGTAAGGGCAGTTACTTTACAGCTCAAACGAACTATGTCGTCCACGAAGCTCACACGTTTCTCCTCTAAACTGACAAGCATTGGATGTTAGAGGACCTCTGGTTTGTTTCAGTTTCAGAAGCAGAGATGAACTAGATATGGTCCGTATTTGTAGGAAACACCGTTCTTTTGTTCTGAGCACACTCAAGTTTCCTGCTGTATTAGAGACTCTAGAAAGCAAGAGAGGGCTTCTTGCTCTAAAGCAGAGTGTGATCCATGGATGAGAACTATGATGTTCTTTCCTTCAGAAATGGAGTTAAATCCCAGGCTCTGTATTTTCCTACCAGGAAGACATCGTTTCAGGTTAGGACCGTCACATTTCAGCTCAAAAGACCTACATAGTTCATGAAGCTCACACGTTTCCCATCTTAAATGACAAGCTTTGAATGTTAGCGAACCAATGCTTTGTATCAGTTTCAGAAGCAGAGTTGGACTAGATATGGTCTGTATGTGTAGAAAACACCGTTCATTTGTTCTCAGCACACTCAAGTTTCCTGCTGTCTTAGAGACTCTGGAAAGCTAGACCGTGCTTCTTGCTCTAAAGCAGAGTGTGATCAATGGATGAGAACTCTGTTGTGTGTTTCACTTCAGGAATGGAGTTAAATCCCTGGCTCTGAGTCTTCCTACAAGCAAGACTTCGTTTCAGGTAAGGGCAGTTACTTTATAGCTCAAACGAACTACATCTAAACGAAGCTCACATGTTTCTCATCTAAACTGACAAGCATTGGATATTAGAGGACCTCTGGTTTGTTTCAGTTTCAGAAGCAGAGATGAACTAGATATGGTCTGTATTTGTGGCAAACACCGTTCTTTTGTTCTGAGCACACTCACGTTTCCTACTGTCTTAGAGACTCTAGAAAGCAAGAGCGTTCTTCCAGCTCTAAAGCAGAGTGTGATCCATGGGTGAGAACTCTGCTGTGTTTTCCTTCAGGAAATGGAGATAAATCCCAGGCTCTGTGTTTTCCTACTAGGAAGACATCGTTTCAGGTTAGGGCAGTCACTTTTCAGCTCAAACGACGTACATTGTTCACGAAGCTCACACATATCTCATCTTAACTGACAAGCATTGAATGTTAGAGGACCAGTGCTTTTTATCAGTTTCAGAAGCAGAGTTGGACTAGAAATGGTCCATATGTGTAGGAAACACCGTTCATTTGTTCTCAGTACACTCAAGTTTCCTGCTCTCTTGGAGACTCTGGAAAGCAAGAGCGTGCTTCTTGCTCTAAAGCAGAGTGTGATCTATATATGAGAACACTGCTGTGTGTTTCACTTCAGAAATGGAGTTAAACCCCAGTCTCTTAGTCTTCCTACAAGCAAGACTTCTTTCCAGATAATGGCAGTTACTTTACAGCTCAAACAAACTACATCGTGCACGAAGCTCACACGTTTCTCATCTAAACTGACAACCATTGGATGTTAGAGGACCTTTGCTTTGTATCAATTTCAAGCAGAGTTGAACTAGATATGGTCTGTATGTACAGGAAACACCGTTCTTTTCTTCTGAGCACACTCACGTTTCCTGCTGTATTAGAGATTCTAGAAAGCAAGAGCGTGCTTCTTGCTCTAAAGCAGAGTGTGATCCATGGATGAGAACTCTGCTGTGTGTTTCCCTTTTGAAATGGAGTGAAATCCCAGGCTCTGTGTCTTCCTACAAGCAAGACTTCGTTTCAAGTAGAGGCAGTCACTTTTAAGCTCAAACGAACTACATTGGTCACGAAGCTCACACATTTCTCATCCAAACTGACAAGCATTGAATGTTAGAGAACCATGCTTTGTATCAGTTTCAGAAGCATTGTTGGACTAGATATGGTCCGTATGTGTAGGAAACACCGTTCTTTTGTTCTCTGCACACTCGCGTTTCCTGCTGTGTTAGAGAATCTAGAAAGAAAGAGCGTGCTTCTTACTCTAAAGCAGAGTGTGAGCAATGGATGAGAACTCTGCTGTGTGTTTCACTTCAGAAATGGAGTTAAATCCCAGGCTCTGAGTCTTCCTACAAGGAAGACTTCTTTTCAGGTAAGGGCAGTTACTTTACAGCTCAAACGAACTACGTCGTCCACGAAGCTCACACGTTTCTCCTCTAAACTGACAAGCATTGGATGTTAGAGGACCTCTGGTTTGTTTCAGTTTCAGAAGCAGAGATGAACTAGATATGGTCCGTATTTGTAGGAAACACCGTTCTTTTGTTCTGAGCACACTCAAGTTTCCTGCTGTATTAGAGACTCTAGAAAGCAAGAGAGGGCTTCTTGCTCTAAAGCAGAGTGTGATCCATGGATGAGAACTATGATGTTCTTTCCTTCAGAAATGGAGTTAAATCCCAGGCTCTGTATTTTCCTACCAGGAAGACATCGTTTCAGGTTAGGACCGTCACATTTCTGCTCAAAAGACCTACATAGTTCATGAAGCTCACACGTTTCCCATCTTAAATGACAAGCTTTGAATGTTAGCGAACCAATGCTTTGTATCAGTTTCAGAAGCAGAGTTGGACTAGATATGGTCTGTATGTGTAGAAAACACCGTTCATTTGTTCTCAGCACACTCAAGTTTCCTGCTGTCTTAGAGACTCTGGAAAGCTAGACCGTGCTTCTTGCTCTAAAGCAGAGTGTGATCAATGGATGAGAACTCTGTTGTGTGTTTCACTTCAGGAATGGAGTTAAATCCCTGGCTCTGAGTCTTCCTACAAGCAAGACTTCGTTTCAGGTAAGGGCAGTTACTTTATAGCTCAAACGAACTACATCTAAACGAAGCTCACATGTTTCTCATCTAAACTGACAAGCATTGGATATTAGAGGACCTCTGGTTTGTTTCAGTTTCAGAAGCAGAGATGAACTAGATATGGTCTGTATTTGTGGCAAACACCGTTCTTTTGTTCTGAGCACACTCACGTTTCCTACTGTCTTAGAGACTCTAGAAAGCAAGAGCGTTCTTCCGGCTCTAAAGCAGAGTGTGATCCATGGGTGAGAACTCTGCTGTGTTTTCCTTCAGGAAATGGAGATAAATCCCAGGCTCTGTGTTTTCCTACTAGGAAGACATCGTTTCAGGTTAGGGCAGTCACTTTTCAGCTCAAACGACGTACATTGTTCACGAAGCTCACACATATCTCATCTTAACTGACAAGCATTGAATGTTAGAGGACCAGTGCTTTTTATCAGTTTCAGAAGCAGAGTTGGACTAGAAATGGTCCATATGTGTAGGAAACACCGTTCATTTGTTCTCAGTACACTCAAGTTTCCTGCTCTCTTGGAGACTCTGGAAAGCAAGAGCGTGCTTCTTGCTCTAAAGCAGAGTGTGATCTATATATGAGAACACTGCTGTGTGTTTCACTTCAGAAATGGAGTTAAACCCCAGTCTCTTAGTCTTCCTACAAGCAAGACTTCTTTCCAGATAAGGGCAGTTACTTTACAGCTCAAACAAACTACATCGTGCACGAAGCTCACACGTTTCTCATCTAAACTGACAACCATTGGATGTTAGAGGACCTTTGCTTTGTATCAATTTCAAGCAGAGTTGAACTAGATATGGTCTGTATGTACAGGAAACACCGTTCTTTTCTTCTGAGCACACTCACGTTTCCTGCTGTATTAGAGATTCTAGAAAGCAAGAGCGTGCTTCTTGCTCTAAAGCAGAGTGTGATCCATGGATGAGAACTCTGCTGTGTGTTTCCCTTTTGAAATGGAGTGAAATCCCAGGCTCTGTGTCTTCCTACAAGCAAGACTTCGTTTCAAGTAGAGGCAGTCACTTTTAAGCTCAAACGAACTACATTGGTCACGAAGCTCACACATTTCTCATCCAAACTGACAAGCATTGAATGTTAGAGAACCATGCTTTGTATCAGTTTCAGAAGCATTGTTGGACTAGATGTGGTCTGTATGTGTAGGAAACACCGTTCTTTTGTTCTCTGCACACTCGCGTTTCCTGCTGTGTTAGAGAATCTAGAAAGAAAGAGCGTGCTTCTTACTCTAAAGCAGAGTGTGAGCAATGGATGCGAACTCTGCTGTGTGTTTCACTTCAGAAATGGAGTTAAATCCCAGTCTCTGAGTCTTCCTACAAGGAAGACTTCTTTTCAGGTAAGGGCAGTTACTTTACAGCACAAACGAACTACGTCGTCCACGAAGCTCACACGTTTCTCCTCTAAACTGACAAGCATTGGATGTTAGAGGACCTCTGGTTTGTTTCAGTTTCAGAAGCAGAGATGAACTAGATATGGTCCGTATTTGTAGGAAACACCGTTCTTTTGTTCTGAGCACACTCAAGTTTCCTGCTGTATTAGAGACTCTAGAAAGCAAGAGAGGGCTTCTTGCTCTAAAGCAGAGTGTGATCCATGGATGAGAACTATGATGTTCTTTCCTTCAGAAATGGAGTTAAATCCCAGGCTCTGTATTTTCCTACCAGGAAGACATCGTTTCTGGTTAGGACCGTCACATTTCAGCTCAAAAGACCTACATAGTTCATGAAGCTCACACGTTTCCCATCTTAAATGACAAGCTTTGAATGTTAGCGAACCAATGCTTTGTATCAGTTTCAGAAGCAGAGTTGGACTAGATATGGTCTGTATGTGTAGAAAACACCGTTCATTTGTTCTCAGCACACTCAAGTTTCCTGCTGTCTTAGAGACTCTGGAAAACTAGACCGTGCTTCTTGCTCTAAAGCAGAGTGTGATCAATGGATGAGAACTCTGTTGTGTGTTTCACTTCAGGAATGGAGTTAAATCCCTGGCTCTGAGTCTTCCTACAAGCAAGACTTCGTTTCAGGTAAGGGCAGTTACTTTATAGCTCAAACGAACTACATCTAAACGAAGCTCACATGTTTCTCATCTAAACTGACAAGCATTGGATGTTAGAGGACCAGTGCTTTGTTTCAGTTTCAGAAGCAGAGTTGGACTAGATATGATCCATATGTGTAGTAAACACCGTTCAATTGTTCTCAGCCCACTCAAGTTTCCTGCTGTCTTAGAGACTCTAGAAAGCTAGAGCGTGCTTCTTGCTCTAAAGCAGAGTGTGATCCATGGAAGAGACCTCTGCTGTGTGTTTCCCTTCAGAAATGGAGTTAAATCCCATGCTCTGTGTCTTCCTAGAAGCAAGGCTTTTTTTCACATAAGGGCAGTCACTTTTCAGCTCAAAGGAACTACATCTTTCACGAAGCTCACACGTTCCTCATCTTAACTGACAAGCATTGGATATTAGTGGACTTGTGGTTTGTGTCAGTTTCAGAAGCAGAGATGAACTAGATATGGTCCGTATGTGTAGGAAACACCGTTCTTTTGTTCTCAGCACACTCATGTTTCCTGCTGTCTTAGAGACTCTAGAAAGCTAGAGTGTGCTTCTTGCTCTAAAGCAGAGTGTGATCCATGGATGAGAACTCTGCCGTGTGTTTCACTTCAGAAATGGAGTTAAATCCCAGGCTCTGAGTCTTCCTACAAGCAAGACTTCGTTTCAGGTAAGGGCAGTTACTTTACAGCTCAAACGAACTACATCGTTCACGAAGCTCACACGTTTCTCATCTAACCTGAGAAGCATTGGATGTTAGAGGACCTTTGCTTTGTATCAATTTCAAGCAGAGTTGAACTAGATATGGTCCGTATGTATAGGAAACACCGTTCTTTCTTCTGAGCACACTCACGTTTCCTGCTGTATTAGAGACCCTAGAGTGCAAGAGCGTGCTTCTTGCTCTAAAGCAGAGTGTGATCCATGGATGGGAACTGTGTTGTGTGTTTCCCTTCAGAAATGGAGTTAAATCCCAGGCTCTGTGTCTTCCTACAAGCAAGACTTCGTTTCAGGTAAGGGCAGTCACTTTTCAGCTCAAACGAACTACATCGTTCTCGAAGCTCACATGTTTTCATCTTAACTGACAAGCATTGGATGTTAGAAGGCCAGTGCTTTGTATCAGGTTCAGAAGCAGAGATGAACTAGATATGGTCCGTATTTGTAGGAAACAACGTTCTTTTCTTCTGAGCACACTCAGGTTTCCTGTATATCTTAGAGAATCTAGAAATCTAGAGCGTGCTTCTTGCTCTAAAGCAGAGTGTGATCTATATGTGAGAACTCTTCTGTGTCTTTCACTTCAGAAAAGGAGTTCAACCCCAGTCTATGAGTCTTCCTACAAGCAAGACTTCATTTCAGGTAAGGGCAGTTACTTTACAGCTCTAATGAACTACAACATTCACGAAGCTCACACGTTTCTCATCTTAACTGAGAAGCATTGGATGTTAGAGGACCTGTGGTTTGTTTCAGTTTCAGAAGCAGAGTGGAACTAGATATGGGCCGTATCTGTAGGAAACACCGTTCTTTTGTTCTCATCACACTCACGTTTCCTGCTGTCTTAGAGAATCCAGAAAGCAAGAGCGTGCTTCTTGCTCTAAAGCAGAGTGTGATCCATGGATGAGAACTATGCTGTGTGTTTCCCTTTCGTAAATGGAGTTAAATTCCAGGCTGTGTGTCTTCCTACAAGCAAGACTTCGTTTAAGGTAAGGGCAGTCACTTTTCAGCTCAAACGAACTACATCGTTCACGAAGCTCACACGTTTCTCATCTTAACTGACAAGCATTTGGTGTTAGAGGACCTTTGCTTTGTATCAATTTCAAGCAGAGTTTAAATAGATATGGTCCGTATGTATAGGAAACACCGTTCTTTTGTTCTCATCCCACACATGTTTCCTGCTGTCTTAGAGACTCTGGAAAGCTAGAGTGTGCTTCTTGCTCTAAAGCAGAGTGTGATCCATGGATCAGAACTGTGTTGTGTGTTTCCCTTCAGAAATGGAGTTAAATCCCAGGCTCTGTGTCTTCCTACGAGGAAGACATCGTTTCAGGGAAGGGGGGTCACTTTTCCGCTCAAAAGAACTACATCGTTCACGAAGCTCACACTTTTCTCATCTTAACTGACAAGAATTGGATGTTAGAGGACCAGTGCTTTGTATCAGTTTCAGAAGTAGAGATGGACTAGATATGGTCCGTATGTTTAGGAAACACCGTTCTTTTGTTCTCATAACACACACGTTTCCTGCTGTCTTAGAGACTCTGGAAATCTAGAGCGTGCTTCTTGCTCTAAAGCAGAGTGTGATCAATGGATGAGAACTCTGCTGTGTGTTTCACTTCAGAAATGGAGTTAAATCCCAGGCTCTGTGTCTTCCTACAAGAAAGACTTCGTTTCAGGTAAGGGCAGTTACTTTACATCTCAAACGAACTACATTGTTCACGAAGCTCACACTTTCCTCATCTTAACTGACAAGCATTGGATTTTAGAGGATCTGTGCTTTGTATCAGTTTCAGAAGAAGAATAGAACTAGATATGGCCCGTATGTGTAGGAAACACCGTTCATTTGTTCTCAGCACACACAAGTTTCTTGCTGTCTTAGAGACTCTGGAAATCTAGAGCGTGCTTCTTGCTCTAAAGCAGAGTGTGATCAATGGATGAGAACTCTGTTGTGTGTTTCACGTCAGAAATGGAGTTAAATCCCTGGCTCTCAGTCTTGCTAAAAGCAAGATTTCGTTTCAGGTAAGGGCAGTTATTTTACAGCTCAAACGAACTACATCGTTCCCGAAGCTCACACGTTTCTCATCTTAACTGTCATGCATTGGATGTTAGCGGACCTGTGGTTTGTTTCAGTTTCAGAAGCAGAGTGGAACTACATATGGTCCGTATGTGTAGGAAACACCGTTCTTTTGTTCTGAGCACACTCAAGCTTCCTGCTGTCTTAGAGACTCTAGAAGGCAAGTGTGTGCTTCTTGCTCTAAAGCAGAATGTGATCCATAGATGAGAACTCTGCCGTGTGTTTCACTTCAGAAATGGAGTTAAATCCCAGGCTTTGTGTTTTTCTACCAGGAAGACATCGTTTCAGGTTAGGGCAGTCACTTTACAGCTCAAACGAACTACATCGTTCACGAAGCTCACACGTTTCTCATCTTAACTGACAAGCATCGGATGTTAGAAGGCCAGTGCTTTGTATCAGTTTCAGAAGCAGAGTTGGACTAATATGGTCAGTATGTGTAGGAAACACCGTTCTTTTGTTCTGAGCACACTCAAGTTTCCTGCTGTATTAGAGTCTCTAGAAAGCAAGAGCGTGCTTCTTGCTCTAAAGCAGAGTGTGATCCATGGATGAGAACTATGCTGTGTGTTTCCCTTTGTAAATGGAGTTAAATTCCAGGCTGTGTGTCTTCCTACAAGCAAGACTTCGTTTCAGGTAAGGGCAGTCACTTTTCAGCTCAAACGAACTACATCGTTCACGAAGCTTACACGTTTCTCATCTTAACTGACAAGCATTTGGTGTTAGAGGACCTTTGCTTTGTATCAATTTCAAGCAGAGTTTAAATAGATATGGTCCGTATGTATAGGAAACACCGTTCTTTTGTTCTCATCCCACACATGTTTCCTGCTGTCTTAGAGACTCTGGAAAGCTAGAGCGTGCTTCTTGCTCTAAAGCAGAGTGTGATCCATGGATCAGAACTGTGTTGTTTGTTTCCCTTCAGAAATGGAGTTCAATCCCAGGCTCTCTGCCTTCCTAGGAGCAAGACTTCGTTTCAGGTAAGGGCGGTCACTTTTCAGCTCAAACGAACTACATTGTTCACGAAGCTCACACATTTCACATCTTAACTGACAAGAATTGGATGTTAGAGGACCAGTGCTTTGTATCAGTTTCAGAAGTAGAGTTGGACTAGATATGGTCTGTATGTTTAGGAAACACCGTTCTTTTGTTCTCATCACACACAAGTTTCTTGCTGTCTTAGAGACTCTGGAATCTAGAGCATGCTTCTTGCTCTAAAGCAGAGTGTGATCAATGGATGAGAACTCTGTTGTGTGTTTCACTTCAGAAATGGTGTTAAATCCCATGCTCTGAGTCTTGCTACAAGCAAGACTTCGTTTCAGATAAGGGCAGTCACTTTTCATCTCAAACGAACTACATCGTTCACGAAGCTCACATGTTTCTCATCTTAACTGACAAGCATTGCATTTTAGAGGACCTGTGGTTTGTTTTAGTTTCAGAAGTAGAGTTGGACTAGATATGGTCCGTATGTGTAGGAAACACCATTGTTTTGTTCTCATCACACACACGTTTCTTGCTTTCTGAGAGACTCTGGAAATCTAGAGCGTGCTTCTTGCTCTAAAGCAGAGTGTGATCAATGGATGAGAACTCTGTTCTCTGTTTCACATGAGAAATGGAGTTCAATCCCAGGCTCTGAGTCTTCCTACAAGCAAGACTTCGTGTCAGGTAAGGGCAGTTACTTACAGCTCAAACGAACTACATTGATCAGGAAGCTAACACGTTTCTCATCTTAACTGACAAGCATTGGATTTTAGAGGACCTGTGTTTTGTTTTAGTTTCAGAAGCAGAATTGAACTAGATATGTCCCGTATGTGTAGGAAACCCGTTTTTTTGTTCTGAGCACACTCATATTTCCTGCTGTATTAGACACTCTAGAAAGCAAGAGCGTGCTTCTTGCTCTAAAGCAGAGTGTGATCCATGGATGAGAACTCTGTCGTGTGTTTCAATTCAGAAATGGAGTTAGTACCCAGGCTCTGAGTCTTCCTACAAAGAAGACTTCTTTTCAGGTAAGGGCAGTTACTTTACAGCTCAAACTAACTACATCGTTCACGAAGCTCACACGTTTCTCACTGAAACTGACAAGCATTGGATGTTAGAGGACCTCTGGTTTGTTTCAGTTTCAGAATCAGAGATGAACTAGATATGGTCCGTATTTGTAGGAAATACCATTCTTTTGTTCTGAGCACACTCAAGGTTCCTGCTGTATTAGAGACTCTAGAAAGCAAGAGAGGGCTTCTTGCTTAAAGCAGAGTGTGATCCATGGATGAGAACTATGATGTTTTTTCCTTCAGAAATGGAGTTAAATCCCAGGCTCTGTGTTTTCCCACCAGGAAGACATCGTTTCAGGTTAGGGCAGTCACTTTTCAGCTCAAACGACCTACATCGTTCACGAAGCTCACATGTTTCTCATCTTAACTGACAAGCATTTGGTGTTAGAGGACCTTTGCTTTGTATCAATTTCAAGCAGAGTTTAAATAGATATGGTCTGTATGTATAGGAAACACCGTTCTTTTGTTCTCATCACACACACGTTTCCTGCTGTCTTAGAGACTCTGGAAAGCTAGATCGTGCTTCTTGCTCTAAAGCAGAGTGTGATCCATGAATCAGAACGGTGTTGTGTGTTTCCCTTCAGAAATGGAGTTAAATCCCAGGCTCTGTGTCTTCCTACGAGCAAGACTTCATTTCAGGTAAGGGCGGTCACTTCTCAGCTCAAACGAACTACATCGTTCATGAAGCTCACACATTTCTCATCTTAACTGACAAGAATTGGATGTTAGAGGACCAGTGGTTTGTATCAGTTTCAGAAGTAGAGTTGGACAAGACATGGTCCGTATGTTTAGGAAACACCGTTCTTTTGTTCTCATCACACACTCGTTTCATGCTTTCTTAGAGACTCTGGAAATCTAGAGCGTGCTTCTTGCTCTAAAGCAGAGTGTGATCCATGGATGAGAACTCTGTTGTGTGTTTCATTCAGAAATGGAGTTAAATTCCAGGCTCTGTGTCTCCTACAAGCAAGACTTCATTTCAGGTAAGGGCAGTCACTTTACAGCTCAAACGAACTACATCGTTCACGAAACTAACAAGTTTCCCATCTTAACTGCCAAGCATTGAATGTTAGAGAACCATGCTTTGTATCAGTTTCAGAAGCAGAGTTGTACTAGATATGGTCCGTATTTGTAGGAAACACCATGCAATTGTTTTCAGCACACTCATGTTTCCTGTTTTCTTAGAGGCTCTGGAAAGCTAGAGCGTGCTTCTTGCTCTAAAGCAGAGTGTGATCATTGGATGAGAACTCTGTTGTGTGTTTCACGTCAGAAATGGAGTTAAATCCCTGGCTCTCAGTCTTGCTAAAAGCAAGATTTCGTTTCAGGTAAGGGCAGTTATTTTACAGCTCAAACGAACTACATCGTTCCCGAAGCTCACACGTTTCTCATCTTAACTGTCATGCATTGGATGTTAGCGGACCTGTGGTTTGTTTCAGTTTCAGAAGCAGAGTGGAACTACATATGGTCCGTATGTGTAGGAAACACCGTTCTTTTGTTCTGAGCACACTCAAGCTTCCTGCTGTCTTAGAGACTCTAGAAGGCAAGTGTGTGCTTCTTGCTCTAAAGCAGAATGTGATCCATAGATGAGAACTCTGCCGTGTGTTTCACTTCAGAAATGGAGTTAAATCCCAGGCTTTGTGTTTTTCTACCAGGAAGACATCGTTTCAGGTTAGGGCAGTCACTTTACAGCTCAAACGAACTACATCGTTCACGAAGCTCACACGTTTCTCATCTTAACTGACAAGCATCGGATGTTAGAAGGCCAGTGCTTTGTATCAGTTTCAGAAGCAGAGTTGGACTAATATGGTCAGTATGTGTAGGAAACACCGTTCTTTTGTTCTGAGCACACTCAAGTTTCCTGCTGTATTAGAGTCTCTAGAAAGCAAGAGCGTGCTTCTTGCTCTAAAGCAGAGTGTGATCCATGGATGAGAACTATGCTGTGTGTTTCCCTTTGTAAATGGAGTTAAATTCCAGGCTGTGTGTCTTCCTACAAGCAAGACTTCGTTTCAGGTAAGGGCAGTCACTTTTCAGCTCAAACGAACTACATCGTTCACGAAGCTCACACGTTTCTCATCTTAACTGACAAGCATTTGGTGTTAGAGGACCTTTGCTTTGTATCAATTTCAAGCAGAGTTTAAATAGATATGGTCCGTATGTATAGGAAACACCGTTCTTTTGTTCTCATCCCACACATGTTTCCTGCTGTCTTAGAGACTCTGGAAAGCTAGAGCGTGCTTCTTGCTCTAAAGCAGAGTGTGATCCATGGATCAGAACTGTGTTGTTTGTTTCCCTTCAGAAATGGAGTTCAATCCCAGGCTCTCTGCCTTCCTAGGAGCAAGACTTCGTTTCAGGTAAGGGCGGTCACTTTTCAGCTCAAACGAACTACATTGTTCACGAAGCTCACACATTTCACATCTTAACTGACAAGAATTGGATGTTAGAGGACCAGTGCTTTGTATCAGTTTCAGAAGTAGAGTTGGACTAGATATGGTCTGTATGTTTAGGAAACACCGTTCTTTTGTTCTCATCACACACAAGTTTCTTGCTGTCTTAGAGACTCTGGAATCTAGAGCATGCTTCTTGCTCTAAAGCAGAGTGTGATCAATGGATGAGAACTCTGTTGTGTGTTTCACTTCAGAAATGGTGTTAAATCCCATGCTCTGAGTCTTGCTACAAGCAAGACTTCGTTTCAGATAAGGGCAGTCACTTTTCATCTCAAACGAACTACATCGTTCACGAAGCTCACATGTTTCTCATCTTAACTGACAAGCATTGCATTTTAGAGGACCTGTGGTTTGTTTTAGTTTCAGAAGTAGAGTTGGACTAGATATGGTCCGTATGTGTAGGAAACACCATTGTTTTGTTCTCATCACACACACGTTTCTTGCTTTCTGAGAGACTCTGGAAATCTAGAGCGTGCTTCTTGCTCTAAAGCAGAGTGTGATCAATGGATGAGAACTCTGTTCTCTGTTTCACTTGAGAAATGGAGTTCAATCCCAGGCTCTGAGTCTTCCTACAAGCAAGACTTCGTGTCAGGTAAGGGCAGTTACTTACAGCTCAAACGAACTACATTGATCAGGAAGCTAACACGTTTCTCATCTTAACTGACAAGCATTGGATTTTAGAGGACCTGTGTTTTGTTTTAGTTTCAGAAGCAGAATTGAACTAGATATGTCCCGTATGTGTAGGAAACCCGTTTTTTTGTTCTGAGCACACTCATATTTCCTGCTGTATTAGACACTCTAGAAAGCAAGAGCGTGCTTCTTGCTCTAAAGCAGAGTGTGATCCATGGATGAGAACTCTGTCATGTGTTTCAATTCAGAAATGGAGTTAGTACCCAGGCTCTGAGTCTTCCTACAAAGAAGACTTCTTTTCAGGTAAGGGCAGTTACTTTACAGCTCAAACTAACTACATCGTTCACGAAGCTCACACGTTTCTCACTGAAACTGACAAGCATTGGATGTTAGAGGACCTCTGGTTTGTTTCAGTTTCAGAATCAGAGATGAACTAGATATGGTCCGTATTTGTAGGAAATACCATTCTTTTGTTCTGAGCACACTCAAGGTTCCTGCTGTATTAGAGACTCTAGAAAGCAAGAGAGGGCTTCTTGCTTAAAGCAGAGTGTGATCCATGGATGAGAACTATGATGTTTTTTCCTTCAGAAATGGAGTTAAATCCCAGGCTCTGTGTTTTCCTACCAGGAAGACATCGTTTCAGGTTAGGGCAGTCACTTTTCAGCTCAAACGACCTACATCGTTCACGAAGCTCACATGTTTCTCATCTTAACTGACAAGCATTTGGTGTTAGAGGACCTTTGCTTTGTATCAATTTCAAGCAGAGTTTAAATAGATATGGTCTGTATGTATAGGAAACACCGTTCTTTTGTTCTCATCACACACACGTTTCCTGCTGTCTTAGAGACTCTGGAAAGCTAGATCGTGCTTCTTGCTCTAAAGCAGAGTGTGATCCATGAATCAGAACGGTGTTGTGTGTTTCCCTTCAGAAATGGAGTTAAATCCCAGGCTCTGTGTCTTCCTACGAGCAAGACTTCATTTCAGGTAAGGGCGGTCACTTCTCAGCTCAAACGAACTACATCGTTCACGAAGCTCACACATTTCTCATCTTAACTGACAAGAATTGGATGTTAGAGGACCAGTGGTTTGTATCAGTTTCAGAAGTAGAGTTGGACAAGACATGGTCCGTATGTTTAGGAAACACCGTTCTTTTGTTCTCATCACACACTCGTTTCTTGCTTTCTTAGAGACTCTGGAAATCTAGAGCGTGCTTCTTGCTCTAAAGCAGAGTGTGATCAATGGATGAGAACTCTGTTCTGTGTTTCACTTGAGAAATGGAGTTCAATCCCAGGCTCTGAGTCTTCCTACAAGCAAGACTTCGTGTCAGGTAAGGGCAGTTACTTACAGCTCAAACGAACTACATCGTTCAGGAAGCTAACACGTTTCTCATCTTAAGTGACAAGCATTGGATTTTAGAGGACCTGTGTTTTGTTTTAGTTTCAGAAGCAGAATTGAACTAGATATGGCCCGTATGTGTAGGAAACACCGTTCTTTTGTTCTGAGCACACTCATGTTTCCTGCTGTATTAGAAACTCTAGAAAGCAAGAGCGTGATTCTTGCTCTAAAGCAGAGTGTGATCCATGGATGAGAACTCTGTCGTGTGTTTCAATTCAGAAATGGAGTTAAATCACAGGCTCTGAGTCTTCCTAAAAGCAAGACATCGTTTCAGGTAAGGGCAGTTACTTTTCAGCTCAAACGAACTACATTGTTCACGAAGCTCACACGTTTCTCATCTTAACTGACAAGCATTGGATTTTAGAGGACCTGTGGTTTGTTTCAGTTTTAGAATCAGAATTGAACTAGATATGGCTCATATGTGTAGGAAACACCGTTCTTTTGTTCTGAGCACACTCAAGTTTCCTGCTGCATTAGAGTCTCTAGAAAGCAAGAGCGTGCTTCTTGCTCTAAAGCAGTGTGATCCATGGATGAGAACTATGCTGTGTGTTTCCCTTCGTAAATGGAGTTAAATTCCAGGCTCTGAGTCTTCCTACAAAGAAGACTTCTTTTCAGGTAAGGGCAGTTACTTTTCAGCTCAAACGACCTACATCGTTCACGAAGCTCACACGTTTCTCATCTTAACTGAGAAGCAAAGGATGCTAGAGGACCTTTGCTTTGTATCAATTTCAAGCAGAATTGAACTAGTTATGGTCCGTATGTATAGGAAACACCGTTCTTTTCTTCTGAGCACACTCACGTTTCCTGCTTTCTTAGAGAATCTAGAAAGCAAGAGCTTGCTTCTTATTCTAAAGCAGAGTTTGAACAATGGATGAGAACTCTGCTGTGTGTTTCACTTCAGAAATGGAGTTAGTTCCCAGGCTCTGAGTCTTCCTACAAAGAAGACTTCTTTTCAGGTAAGGGCAGTTACTTTATAGCTCAAACTAACTACATCGTTCACGAAGCTCACACGTTTCTCACTTAAACTGACAAGCATTGGATTTTAGAGGACCTCTGGTTTCTTTCAGTTTCAGAATCAGAGATGAACTAGATATGGTCCGTATTTGTAGGAAATACCATTCTTTTGTTCTGAGCACACTCAAGGTTCCTGCTGTATTAGAGACTCTAGAAAGCAAGAGAGGGCTTCTTGCTCTAAAGCAGAGTGTGATCCATGGATGAGAACTATGATGTTTTTTCCTTCAGAAATGGAGTTAAATCCCAGGCTCTGTGTTTTCCTACCAGGAAGACATCGTTTCAGGTTAGGGCAGTCACTTTTCAGCTCAAACGACCTACATCGTTCATGAAGCTCACACGTTTCTCATCTTAACTGACAAGCATTTGGTGTTAGAGGACCTTTGCATTGTATCAATTTCAAGCAGAGTTTAAATAGATATGTTCTATATGTATAGGAAACACCGTTCTTTTGTTCTCATCACACACACGTTTCCTGCTGTCTTAGAGACTCTGGAAAGCTAGATCGTGCTTCTTGCTCTAAAGCAGAGTGTGATCCATGGATCAGAACTGTGTTGTGTGTTTCCCTTCAGAAATGGAGTTAAATCCCAGGCTCTGTGTCTTCCTACAAGCAACACTTCATTTCAGGTAAGGGCGGTCACTTTTCAGCTCAAACGAACTACATCGTTCACGAAGCTCACACATTTCTCATCTTAACTGACAAGAATTGGATGTTAGAGGACCAGTGGCTTGTATCAGTTTCAGAAGTAGAGTTGGACAAGACATGGTCCGTATGTTTAGGAAACACCGTTCTTTTGTTCTCATCACACACACGTTTCTTGCTGTCTTAGAGACTCTGGAAATCTAGAGCGTGCTTCTTGCTCTAAAGCAGAGTGTGATCAATGGATGAGAACTCTGTTCTGTGTTTCACTTGAGAAATGGAGTTCAATCCCAGGCTCTGAGTCTTCCTACAAACAAGACTTCGTGTCAGGTAAGGGCAGTTACTTACAGCTCAAACGAACTACATTGATCATGAAGCTACCACGTTTCTCATCTTAACTGACAAGCATTGGATTTTAGAGGACCTGTGTTTTGTTTTAGTTTCAGAAGCAGAATTGAACTAGATATGGCCCGTATGTGTAGGAAACCCCGTTCTTTTGTTCTGAGCACACTCATGTTTCCTGCTGTATTAGACACTCTAGAAAGCAAGAGCGTGCTTCTTGCTCTAAAGCAGAGTGTGATCCATGGATGAGAACTCTGTTGTGTGTTTCACTTCAGAAATGGAGTTAAATCCCAGGCTCTGAGTCTTCCTAAAAGCAAGACATCGTTTCAGGTAAGGGCAGTTATTTTACAGCTCAAACGAACTACATCGTTCCCGAAGCTCACACGTTTCTCATCTTAACTGTCAGGCATTGGATGTTAGCGGACCTGTGGTTTGTTTCAGTTTCAGAAGCAGAGTGGAACTAGATATGGTCCGTATGTGTAGGAAACACCGTTCTTTTGTTCTGAGCACACTCAGGTTTCCTGCTGTCTTAGAGACTCTAGAAAGCAAGAGTGTGCTTCTTGCTCTAAAGCAGAATGTGATCCATAGATGAGAACTCTGCCGTGTGTTTCACTTCAGAAATAGAGTTAAATCCCAGGCTCTGTGTTTTTCTAATAGGAAGACATCGTTTCAGGTTAGGGCAGTCACTTTACAGCTCAAACGAACTACATTGTTCACGAAGCTCACACGTTTCTCATCTAAACTGACAAGCATTGGATGTTAGAGGACATTTGCTTTGTATCAATTTCAAGTAGAGTTGAACTAGATATGGTCCGTATGTATAGGAAACACCGTTCTTTTCTTCTGAGCACACTCATGTTTCCTGCTGTATTTAGAGACTCTAGAAAGCAAGAGCATGCTTCTTGCTCTAAATCAGAGTGTGATCCATGGATGAGAACTCTGCTGTGTGTTTCCCTTCAGAAATGGAGTTACATCCAAGGCTCTGTGTCTTCCTACAAGCAAGACTTCGTTTCAAGTAAGGGCAGTCACTTTTAAGCTCAAACGAACTACATCGTTCACGAAGCTCACACGTTTCTCATCTTAACTGACAAGCATCAGATGTTAGAAGGCCAGTGCTTTGTATCAGTTTCAGAAGCAGAGTTGTACTAATATGGTCCATATGTGTAGGAAACACCGTTCTTTTTTTTCTGCAAACTCATGTTTCCTGCTTTATTAGAGACTCTGGAAAGCAAGAGCGTGCTTCTTGATCTAAAGCAGAGTGTGATCCATGGATGAGAACTCTGCCGTGTGTTTCCCTTCAGAAATGGAGTTAAATCCCAGGCTCTATGTCTTCCTGCAAGCAAGACTTCGATTCAGGTAAGGGCAGTCACTTTTCAGCTCAAACGAACTACATCGTTCACGAAGCTCACACGTTTCTCATCTTAACTGACATGCATTGGATGTTAGAAGGCCAGTGCTTTGTATCAGTTTCAGAAGCAGAGTTGGACTAATATGGTCAGTATGTATAGGAAACACCGTTCTTTTGTTCACAGCATACTCAGGTTTCCTGCTGTCTTAGAGAATCTAGAAATCAAGAGCGTGCTTCTTGCTCTAAAGCAGAGTGTGATCAATGGATGAGAACTCTGCTGTGTGTTTCACTTCAGAAATGGAGTTAAATCCCAGGCTCTGTGTCTTCCTACAAGAAAGACTTCTTTTCATGTAAGGGAAGTTACTTTACAGCTCAAACGAAATACATCGTTCACGAAGCTCACACGTTTCTCATCTAAACTGAGAAGCATTGGATGTTAGAGGACCTTTGCTTTGTATCAATTTCAAGCAGAGTTGAACTAGATATGGTCCGTATGTGTAAGAAACACCGTTCTTTTCTTCTGAGCACACTCACGTTTCCTGCTGTATTAGAGAGTCTAGAGTGCAAGAGCCTGCTTCTTGCTCTAAAGCAGAGTGTGATCCATGGATGAGAACTGTGTTGTGTGTTTGCCTTTAGAAATGGAGTTAAATCCCAGGCTCTGTGTCTTCCAAAAGCAAGACTTCGTTTCAGGTGAGGGAAGTCAATTTTCAGCTCAAACGAACTACATCGTTCACGAAGCTCACAAGTTTCTCATCTTAACTGACAAGCATTGGATGTTACAAGGCCTATGCTTTGTATCAGTTTCAGAAGCAGAGTTGGACTAATATGGTCCATTTGTGTAGGAAACACCGTAATTTTTTTTTTCAGCAAACTCACATTTCCTGCTGTATTAGAGACTCTGGAATGCAAGAGCGTGCTTCTTGATCTAAAGCAGAGTGTGATCCATGGATGAGAACTCTGCTGTGTGTTTCCCTTCAGAAATGGAATTAAATCCCAGGCTCTGTGTCTTCCTACAAGGAAAATTTTTTTTCAAGTAAGGGCAGTCACTTTTAACCTCAAACAAACTACATTGGTCACGAAGATCCCACAGTTCTCATATTAACTCACAAGCATTGAATGTTAGAGAACCATGATTTGTATCAGTTTCAGAAGCAGAGTTGGACTAGATATGGTCCGTATGTATAGGAAACACCGTTCATTTGTTCTCAGCACGCTCAAGTTTCCTGCTGTCTTAGAGACTCTGGAAATCTAGAGCGTGCTTCTTGCTCTAAAGCAGAGTGTGATCAATCGATGAGAACTCTGTTGTGTGTTTCACTTCAGAAATGGAGTTAAATCCCTGGCTCTGAGTCTTCCTACAAGCAAGACTTCTTTTCAGGTAAGGGCAGTTACTTTACAGCTCAAACGAACTACATCTAAACGAAGCTCACACGTTTCTCACCTAAACTGACAAGCATTGGATATTAGAGGACCTCTGGTTTGTTTCAGTTTCAGAAGCAGAGATTAACTAGATATGGTCCGTATTTGTAGGAAACAACGTTCTTTTCTTCTGAGCACACTCAGGCTTCCTGTATGTCTTAGAGAATCTAGAAAGCAAGAGCGTGCTTCTTGCGCTAAAGCAGAGTGTGATCCATGGATGAGAACTCTGCTGTGTGCTTCCCTTCAGAATTGGAGTTAAATCCCTGGCTCTGAGTCTTCCTACAAGCAAGACTTCTATTCATGTAAGGGCAGTTACTTTATAGCTCAAACGAACTACATCTAAACGAAGCTCACACGATTCTCATCTAAACTGACAAGCATTGGATGTTAGAGGACCTCTGGTTTGTTTCTGTTTCAGAAGCATAGATGAATTCGATATGGTCGCTATGTGTAGGAAACAGTGTTCTTTTGTTCTGAGCACACTCATGTTTCCTGCTGTCTTAGAGACTCTAGAAAGCAAGAGCGTGCTTCTTGCTCTAAAGCAGAGTGTGATCTATATATGAGAACTCTGTTGAGTATTTCACTTCAGAAATGGAGTTAAACCCCAGTCTATGAGTCTTCCTACAAGCAAGACTTCGTTTCAGGTAATGGCAGTTACTTTACAGCTCAATGAACTACAACATTCACGAAGCTCACATGTATCTCATCTTAACTGAGAAGCATTGGATGTTAGAGGACCTGTGGTTTGTTTCAGTTTCAGAAGCAGAGTTGTACTAGATATGGTCCGTATGTGTAGGGAACACTGTTCTTTTGTTCTCAGCACACTCATGTTTCCTGCTGTCTTAGAGACTCTAGAAAGCAAGAGCGTGCTTCTTGTTCTAAAGCAGAGTGTTATCCATGAATGAAAACTATGCTGTGTGTTTCTCTTCAGAAATGGGGTTAAATTCCATGCTCTGTGTCTTCCTACAAGCAAGACTTCGTTTCAAGTAAGGGCAGTCACTTTTCAGCTGAAACGAACTATATCGTTCACGAAGCTCACACATTTCTCATCTAAACTGAAAAGCATTGGATGTTAGAGGACATTTGCTTTGTATCAATTTCAAGCAGAGTTGAACTAGATATGGTCCGTATGTATAGGAAACACCGTTCTTTTCTTCTGAGCACACTCACGTTACCTGCTGTATTAGAGACTCTAGAAAGCAAAAGCGTGATTCTTGCTCTAAAGCAGAGTGTGATCCATGGATGAGAAGTCTGCTGTGTGTTTCACTTCAGAAATGGAGTTAAATCCCAGGCTCTGTGTCTTCCTGCAAGCAAGACATCGTTTCAAGTAAGGCCAGTCACTTTTAGCTCAAATGAACTACATCGGTCACGAAGCTCACACGTTTCTCATCTTAACTGACAAGCATCAGATGTTAGAAGGCCAGTGCTTTGTATCAGTTTCAGAAGCAGAGTTGGCCTAGATATGGTCCGTATGTGTAGGACACAACGTTCTTTTGTTCTGAGCACACTCAATTACCTTCTGTATTAGAGACTCTGGAAAGCAAGAGCGTGCTTCTTGCTCTAAAGCAGAGTGTGATCAATGGATGAGAACTCTGTTGTGTGTTTCACTTCAGAAATGGAGTTAAATCCCAGGCTCTGTGTTTTCCTACCAGGAAGACATCGTTTCAGGTTAGGGCAGTCACTTTTCAGCTCAAACGACCTATATCGTTCACGAAGCTCACACGTTTTTCATCTTAACTGACAAGCCTTGAATGTTAGAGAACCAGTGCTCTTTATCAGTTTCAGAAGCAGAGTTGGACTAGATATGGTCCGTATGTGTAGGAAACACAGTTCTTTTGTTCTCAACACACTCAAGTTTCCTGCTGTCTTAGAGCTTCTGGTAATCTAGATCGTGCTTCTTGCTCTAAAGCAGAGTGTGATCCATGGATGAGAACTCTGCTGTGTGTTTCACTTCATAAATGGAGTTAAATCCCTGGCTCTGAGTCTTCCTATAAGCAAGACTTTGTTTCAGGTAAGGGCAGATACTTTACAGCTCAAACGAACTACATGGTTCGCAAATCTCACACGTTTTTCATCTAAACTGAGAAGCATTGGATGTTAGAGGACCTTTGCTTTGTATCAATTTCAAGCAGAGTTGAACTAGATATGGTCTGTATGTATAGCAAACACCGTTCTTTTCTTCTGAGCACCCTCACGTTTCCTGCTGTATTAGAGACCCTAGAGTGCAAGATCATGCTTCTTGCTCTAAAGCAGAGTGTGATCCATGGATGAGAACTGTGTTGTGTGTTTCCCTTCAGATTTGGAGTAAAATCCCAGGCTCTGTGTCTTCCTACAAGCAAGACTTCATTTCAGGTATGGGCAGACACTTTTCAGCTCAAAGAACTACATCGTTCACGAAGCTCACACGTTTCTCATCTTAACTGACAAGCATTGGTTGTTAGAAGGCCAGTGCTTTGTATCAGTTTCAGAAGCAGAGTTGGACTAATATGGTCCATATGTGTAGGAAATACCGTTCTTTTATTCTCAGCAAACTCACGTTTCCTGCTGTCTTAGAGACTCTAGAAAGCAAGAGCGTGCTTCTTACTCTAAAGCCGGGTGTGATCCATGGATGAGAACTCTGCTGTGTGTTTCAATTCAGAAATGGAGTTAAATACCAGGTTCTGAGTCTTCCTACAAGGAAGACATCTTTTCAGGTAAGGGCAGTTACTTTACAGCTCAAACGAACTACATCGTTCACAAAGCTCACACGTTTCTCATCTAAACTGACAAGCATTGGATGTTAGAGGACCTCTGGTTTGTTTCAGTTTCAGAAGCAGAGATGAACTAGATATGGTCTGTATTTGTAGGAAACACCATTCTTTTGTTCTGAGCACACTCAATTTCCTTCTGTATTAGAGACTCTAGAAAGCAAGAGAGGGCTTCTTGCTCTAAAGCAGAGTGTGATCCATGAATGAGATCTATGAAGTGTTTTCCTTCAGAAATGGAGTTAAATCCCAGGCTCTGTGTCTTCCTACAAGCAAGACTTCATTTCAGGTAAGGGCAGACACTTTTCAGCTCAAATGAACTACATCGTTCACGAAGCTCACACGTTTCTCATCTTAACTGACAAGCATTGGATGTTAGAAGGCCAGTGCTTTGTATCAGTTTCAGAAGCAGAGTTGGACTAATATGGTCCATATATGTAGGAAACACCGTTCTTTTATTCTCAGCAAACTCATGTTTCCTGCTGTATTAGAGACTCTGGAAAGCAAGAGCATGCTTCTTGATCTAAAGCAGAGTGTGATCCATGGATGAGAACTCTGCTGTGTGTTTCCCTTCAGAAATGGAGTGAAGTTCCAGGCTCTGTGTCTTCCTACAAGCAAAATTTTTTTTCAAGTAAGGGCAGTCACTTTTAAACTCAAACGAACTACATCGGTCGCGAAGCTCCCACAGTTCTCATATTAACTGACAAGCATTGAATGTCAGAGAACCATGCTTTGTATCAGTTTCAGAAGCAGAGTTGGACTAGATATGGTCCGTATGTGTAGGAAACACCGTTCATTTGTTCTAGGACACTCAAGTTTCCTGCTGTCTTAGAGACTCTGGAAATCTAGAGCGTGCTTCTTGCTCAAAAGCAGAGTGTGATCAATGGATGAGAACTCTGTTGTGTGTTTCACTTCAGAAATGGAGTTAAATCCCTGGCTCTGAGTCTTCCTACAAGCAAGACTTCTTTTCAGGTAAGGGCAGTTACTTTACAGCTCAAACGAACTACATCTAAACAAAGCTCACACGTTTCTCATCTAAACTGACAAGCATTGGATATTAGAGGAACTCTGGTTTGTTTCAGTTTCCGAAGCAGAGATGAACTAGGTATGGTCCGTATTTGTAGGAAACAACGTTCTTTTATTCTGAGCACACTCACGTTTCCTGTATGTCTTAGAGAATCTAGAAAGCTAGAGCGTGCTTCTTGCTCTAAAGCAGAGTGTGATCAATGGATGAGAACTCTGCTGTGTGTTTCAATTCAGAAATGTAGTTAAATTCCAGGCTCTGAGTCTTCCTACAAGAAAGACTTCTTTTCATGTAAGGGCAATTAATTTATATCTCAAACGAACTACATCGTTCAGGAAGCTCACACATTTCTTATCTTAACTGACAAGCATTGGATGTTAAGGACATTTGCATTGTATTAATTTCAAGCATAGTTGAATTTGATATGGTCTGTATGTACAGGAAACACCGTTCTTTTCTTCTGAGTACACTCACGTTTCCTGCTGTATTAGAGAATCTAGAAAGCAAGAGAGGGCTTCTTGCTCTAAAGCAGAGTATGATCAATGGATGAGAACTCTACTGTGTGTTTCCCTTCATAAAGGGAGTTAAATCCCAGGCTCTGTGTCTTCCTACAAGCAAGACTTCTTTTCAAGTAAGGGCAGTCACTTTTAAGCTCAAACTAATGACATCGGTCACGAAGCTCACACGTTTCTCATCTTAACTGACAAGCATTGAATGTTAGGGAACCATGCTTTGTATCAGTTTCAGAAGCAGAGTTGGACTAGATATGGTCCGTATGTATAGCAAACACCGTTCTTTTCTTCTGAGCACCCTCACGTTTCCTGCTGTATTAGAGACCCTAGAGTGCAAGATCATGCTTCTTGCTCTAAAGCAGAGTGTGATCCATGGATGAGAACTGTGTTGTGTGTTTCCCTTCAGATATGGAGTAAAATCCCAGGCTCTGTGTCTTCCTACAAGCAAGACTTCATTTCAGGTATGGGCAGACACTGTTCAGCTCAATGAACTACATCGTTCACGAAGCTCACACGTTTCTCATCTTAACTGACAAGCATTGGTTGTTAGAAGGCCAGTGCTTTGTATCAGTTTCAGAAGCAGAGTTGGACTAATATGGTCCATATGTGTAGGAAATACCGTTCTTTTATTCTCAGCAAACTCACGTTTCCTGCTGTCTTAGAGACTCTAGAAAGCAAGAGCGTGCTTCTTACTCTAAAGCCGGGTGTGATCCATGGATGAGAACTCTGCTGTGTGTTTCAATTCAGAAATGGAGTTAAATACCAGGTTCTGAGTCTTCCTACAAGGAAGACATCTTTTCAGGTAAGGGCAGTTACTTTACAGCTCAAACGAACTACATCGTTCACAAAGCTCACACGTTTCTCATCTAAACTGACAAGCATTGGATGTTAGAGGACCTCTGGTTTGTTTCAGTTTCAGAAGCAGAGATGAACTAGATATGGTCTGTATTTGTAGGAAACACCATTCTTTTGTTCTGAGCACACTCAATTTCCTTCTGTATTAGAGACTCTAGAAAGCAAGAGAGGGCTTCTTGCTCTAAAGCAGAGTGTGATCCATGAATGAGATCTATGAAGTGTTTTCCTTCAGAAATGGAGTTAAATTCCAGGCTCTGTGTCTTCCTACAAGCAAGACTTCATTTCAGGTAAGGGCAGACACTTTTCAGCTCAAATGAACTACATCGTTCACGAAGCTCACACGTTTCTCATCTTAACTGACAAGCATTGGATGTTAGAAGGCCAGTGCTTTGTATCAGTTTCAGAAGCAGAGGTGAACTAATATGGTCCATATATGTAGGAAACACCGTTCTTTTATTCTCAGCAAACTCATGTTTCCTGCTGTATTAGAGACTCTGGAAAGCAAGAGCATGCTTCTTGATCTAAAGCAGAGTGTGATCCATGGATGAGAACTCTGCTGTGTGTTTCCCTTCAGAAATGGAGTGAAGTCCCAGGCTCTGTGTCTTCCTACAAGCAAAATTTTTTTTCAAGTAAGGGCAGTCACTTTTAAACTCAAACGAACTACATCGGTCGCGAAGCTCCCACAGTTCTCATATTAACTGACAAGCATTGAATGTTAGAGAACCATGCTTTGTATCAGTTTCAGAAGCAGAGTTGGACTAGATATGGTCCGTATGTGTAGGAAACACCGTTCATTTGTTCTAGGACACTCAAGTTTCCTGCTGTCTTAGAGACTCTGGAAATCTAGAGCGTGCTTCTTGCTCAAAAGCAGAGTGTGATCAATGGATGAGAACTCTGTTGTGTGTTTCACTTCAGAAATGGAGTTAAATCCCTGGCTCTGAGTCTTCCTACAAGCAAGACTTCTTTTCAGGTAAGGGCAGTTACTTTACAGCTCAAACGAACTACATCTAAACAAAGCTCACACGTTTCTCATCTAAACTGACAAGCATTGGATATTAGAGGAACTCTGGTTTGTTTCAGTTTCCGAAGCAGAGATGAACTAGGTATGGTCCGTATTTGTAGGAAACAACGTTCTTTTATTCTGAGTACACTCACGTTTCCTGTATGTCTTAGAGAATCTAGAAAGCAAGAGCGTGCTTCTTGCTCTAAAGCAGAGTGTGATCAATGGATGAGAACTCTGCTGTGTGTTTCACTTCAGAAATGTAGTTAAATTCCAGGCTCTGAGTCTTCCTACAAGAAAGACTTCTTTTCATGTAAGGGCAATTAATTTATATCTCAAACAAACTACATCGTTCAGGAAGCTCACACATTTCTTATCTTAACTGACAAGCATTGGATGTTAAGGACATTTGCGTTGTATTAATTTCAAGCATAGTTGAATTTGATATGGTCTGTATGTACAGGAAACACCGTTCTTTTCTTCTGAGTACACTCACGTTTCCTGCTGTATTAGAGAATCTAGAAAGCAAGAGAGGGCTTCTTGCTCTAAAGCAGAGTATGATCAATGGATGAGAACTCTACTGTGTGTGTCCCTTCATAAAGGGAGTAAAATCCCAGGCTCTGTGTCTTCCTACAAGCAAGACTTCTTTTCAAGTAAGGGCAGTCACTTTTAAGCTCAAACTAATGACATCGGTCACGAAGCTCACACGTTTCTCATCTTAACTGACAAGCATTGAATGTTAGGGAACCATGCTTTGTATCAGTTTCAGAAGCAGAGTTGGACTAGATATGGTCCGTATGTATAGCAAACACCGTTCTTTTCTTCTGAGCACCCTCACGTTTCCTGCTATATTAGAGACCCTAGAGTGCAAGATCATGCTTCTTGCTCTAAAGCAGAGTGTGATCCATGGATGAGAACTGTGTTGTGTGTTTCCCTTCAGATATGGAGTAAAATCCCTGGCTCTGAGTCTTCCTACAAGCAAGACTTCTTTTCAGGTAAGGGCAGTTACTTTACAGCTCAAACGAACTACATCTAAACGAAGCTCACACGTTTCTCACCTAAACTGACAAGCATTGGATATTAGAGGACCTCTGGTTTGTTTCAGTTTCAGAAGCAGAGATTAACTAGATATGGTCCGTATTTGTAGGAAACAACGTTCTTTTCTTCTGAGCACACTCAGGCTTCCTGTATGTCTTAGAGAATCTAGAAAGCAAGAGCGTGCTTCTTGCGCTAAAGCAGAGTGTGATCCATGGATGAGAACTCTGCTGTGTGCTTCCCTTCAGAATTGGAGTTAAATCCCTGGCTCTGAGTCTTCCTACAAGCAAGACTTCTATTCATGTAAGGGCAGTTACTTTATAGCTCAAACGAACTACATCTAAACGAAGCTCACACGATTCTCATCTAAACTGACAAGCATTGGATGTTAGAGGACCTCTGGTTTGTTTCTGTTTCAGAAGCATAGATGAATTCGATATGGTCGCTATGTGTAGGAAACAGTGTTCTTTTGTTCTGAGCACACTCATGTTTCCTGCTGTCTTAGAGACTCTAGAAAGCAAGAGCGTGCTTCTTGCTCTAAAGCAGAGTGTGATCTATATATGAGAACTCTGTTGAGTATTTCACTTCAGAAATGGAGTTAAACCCCAGTCTATGAGTCTTCCTACAAGCAAGACTTCGTTTCAGGTAATGGCAGTTACTTTACAGCTCAATGAACTACAACATTCACGAAGCTCACATGTATCTCATCTTAACTGAGAAGCATTGGATGTTAGAGGACCTGTGGTTTGTTTCAGTTTCAGAAGCAGAGTTGTACTAGATATGGTCCGTATGTGTAGGGAACACTGTTCTTTTGTTCTCAGCACACTCATGTTTCCTGCTGTCTTAGAGACTCTAGAAAGCAAGAGCGTGCTTCTTGTTCTAAAGCAGAGTGTTATCCATGAATGAAAACTATGCTGTGTGTTTCTCTTCAGAAATGGGGTTAAATTCCATGCTCTGTGTCTTCCTACAAGCAAGACTTCGTTTCAAGTAAGGGCAGTCACTTTTCAGCTGAAACGAACTACATCGTTCACGAAGCTCACACATTTCTCATCTAAACTGAAAAGCATTGGATGTTAGAGGACATTTGCTTTGTATCAATTTCAAGCAGAGTTGAACTAGATATGGTCCGTATGTATAGGAAACACCGTTCTTTTCTTCTGAGCACACTCACGTTACCTGCTGTATTAGAGACTCTAGAAAGCAAAAGCGTGATTCTTGCTCTAAAGCAGAGTGTGATCCATGGATGAGAAGTCTGCTGTGTGTTTCACTTCAGAAATGGAGTTAAATCCCAGGCTCTGTGTCTTCCTGCAAGCAAGACATCGTTTCAAGTAAGGCCAGTCACTTTTAGCTCAAATGAACTACATCGGTCACGAAGCTCACACGTTTCTCATCTTAACTGACAAGCATCAGATGTTAGAAGGCCAGTGCTTTGTATCAGTTTCAGAAGCAGTGTTGGCCTAGATATGGTCCGTATGTGTAGGACACAACATTCTTTTGTTCTGAGCACACTCAATTTCCTTCTGTGTTAGAGACTCTGGAAAGCAAGAGCGTGCTTCTTGCTCTAAAGCAGAGTGTGATCAATGGATGAGAACTCTGTTGTGTGTTTCACTTCAGAAATGGAGTTAAATCCCAGGCTCTGTGTCTTCCTACAAGCAAGACTTCATTTCAGGTAAGGGCAGACACTTTTCAGCTCAAATGAACTACATCGTTCACGAAGCTCACACGTTTCTCATCTTAACTGACAAGCATTGGATGTTAGAAGGCCAGTGCTTTGTATCAGTTTCAGAAGCAGAGTTGGACTAATATGGTCCATATATGTAGGAAACACCGTTCTTTTATTCTCAGCAAACTCATCTTCCTGCTGTATTAGAGACTCTGGAAATCTAGAGCGTGCTTCTTGCTCTAAAGCAGAGTGTGATCAATGGATGAGAACTCTGTTGTGTATTTCACTTCAGAAATGGAGTTAAATCCCAGTCTCTGTGTTTTCCTACCAGGAAGACATCGTTTCAGGTTAGGGCAGTCACTTTTCAGCTCAAACGACCTACATCGTTCACGAAGCTCACACGTTTTTCATCTTAACTGACAAGCATTGAATGTTAGAGAACCAGTGCTCTTTATCAGTTTCAGAAGCAGAGTTGGACTAGATATGGTCCGTATGTGTAGGAAACACAGTTCTTTTGTTCTCAACACACTCAAGTTTCCTGCTGTCTTAGAGCTTCTGGTAATCTAGATCGTGCTTCTTGCTCTAAAGCAGAGTGTGATCCATGGATGAGAACTCTGCTGTGTGTTTCACTTCATAAATGGAGTTAAATCCCTGGCTCTGAGTCTTCCTACAAGCAAGACTTTGTTTCAGGTAAGGGCAGATACTTTACAGCTCAAACGAACTACATGGTTCGCAAATCTCACACGTTTTTCATCTAAACTGAGAAGCATTGGATGTTAGAGGACCTTTGCTTTGTATCAATTTCAAGCAGAGTTGAACTAGATATGGTCCGTATGTATAGCAAACACCGTTCTTTTCTTCTGAGCACCCTCACGTTTCCTGCTGTATTAGAGACCCTAGAGTGCAAGATCATGCTTCTTGCTCTAAAGCAGAGTGTGATCCATGGATGAGAACTGTGTTGTGTGTTTCCCTTCAGATATGGAGTAAAATCCCAGGCTCTGTGTCTTCCTACAAGCAAGACTTCATTTCAGGTATGGGCAGACACTTTTCAGCTCAATGAACTACATCGTTCACGAAGCTCACACGTTTCTCATCTTAACTGACAAGCATTGGAAATTAGAGGAACTCTGGTTTGTTTCAGTTTCCGAAGCAGAGATGAACTAGGTATGGTCCGTATTTGTAGGAAACAACGTTCTTTTATTCTGAGTACACTCACGTTTCCTGTATGTCTTAGAGAATCTAGAAAGCAAGAGCGTGCTTCTTGCTCTAAAGCAGAGTGTGATCAATGGATGAGAACTCTGCTGTGTGTTTCCCTTCAGAAATGTAGTTAAATCCCAGGCTCTGAGTCTCCTACAAGAAAGACTTCTTTTCATGTAAGGGCAATTAATTTATATCTCAAACGAACTACATCGTTCAGGAAGCTCACACATTTCTTATCTTAACTGACAAGCATTGGATGTTAAGGACATTTGCGTTGTATTAATTTCAAGCATAGTTGAACTTGTTATGGTCTGTATGTACAGGAAACACCGTTCTTTTCTTCTGAGTACACTCACGTTTCCTGCTGTATTAGAGAATCTAGAAAGCAAGAGAGGGCTTCTTGCTCTAAAGCAGAGTGTGATCAATGGATGAGAACTCTACTGTGTGTTTCCCTTCAGAAAGGGAGTTAAATCCCTGGCTCTGAGTCTTCCTACAAGCAAGACTTTGTTTCAGGTAAGGGCAGATACTTTACAGCTCAAACGACCTACATCGTTCACGAAGCTCACACGTTTTTCATCTTAACTGACAAGCATTGAATGTTAGAGAACCAGTGCTCTTTATCAGTTTCAGAAGCAGAGTTGGACTAGATATGGTCCGTATGTGTAGGAAACACAGTTCTTTTGTTCTCAACACACTCAAGTTTCCTGCTGTCTTAGAGCTTCTGGTAATCTAGATCGTGCTTCTTGCTCTAAAGCAGAGTGTGATCCATGGATGAGAACTCTGCTGTGTGTTTCACTTCATAAATGGAGTTAAATCCCTGGCTCTGAGTCTTCCTACAAGCAAGACTTTGTTTCAGGTAAGGGCAGATACTTTACAGCTCAAACGAACTACATGGTTCGCAAATCTCACACGTTTTTCATCTAAACTGAGAAGCATTGGATGTTAGAGGACCTTTGCTTTGTATCAATTTCAAGCAGAGTTGAACTAGATATGGTCCGTATGTATAGCAAACACCGTTCTTTTCTTCTGAGCACCCTCACATTTCCTGCTGTATTAGAGACCCTAGAGTGCAAGATCATGCTTCTTGCTCTAAAGCAGAGTGTGATCCATGGATGAGAACTGTGTTGTGTGTTTCCCTTCAGATATGGAGTAAAATCCCAGGCTCTGTGTCTTCCTACAAGCAAGACTTCATTTCAGGTATGGGCAGACACTTTTCAGCTCAATGAACTACATCGTTCACGAAGCTCACACATTTCTCATCTTAACTGACAAGCATTGGTTGTTAGAAGGCCAGTGCTTTGTATCAGTTTCAGAAGCAGAGTTGGACTAATATGGTCCATATGTGTAGGAAATACCGTTCTTTTATTCTCAGCAAACTCACGTTTCCTGCTGTCTTAGAGACTCTAGAAAGCAAGAGCGTGCTTCTTACTCTAAAGTCGGGTGTGATCCATGGATGAGAACTCTGCTGTGTGTTTCAATTCAGAAATGGAGTTAAATACCAGGTTCTGAGTCTTCCTACAAGGAAGACATCTTTTCAGGTAAGGGCAGTTACTTTACAGCTCAAACGAACTACATCGTTCACAAAGCTCACACGTTTCTCATCTAAACTGACAAGCATTGGATGTTAGAGGACCTCTGGTTTGTTTCAGTTTCAGAAGCAGAGATGAACTAGATATGGTCTGTATTTGTAGGAAACACCATTCTTTTGTTCTGAGCACACTCAATTTCCTTCTGTATTAGAGACTCTAGAAAGCAAGAGAGGGCTTCTTGCTCTAAAGCAGAGTGTGATCCATGAATGAGATCTATGAAGTGTTTTCCTTCAGAAATGGAGTTAAATCCCAGGCTCTGTGTCTTCCTACAAGCAAGACTTCATTTCAGGTAAGGGCAGACACTTTTCAGCTCAAATGAACTACATCGTTCACGAAGCTCACACGTTTCTCATCTTAACTGACAAGCATTGGATGTTAGAAGGCCAGTGCTTTGTATCAGTTTCAGAAGCAGAGTTGGACTAATATGGTCCATATATGTAGGAAACACCGTTCTTTTATTCTCAGCAAACTCATGTTTCCTGCTGTATTAGAGACTCTGGAAAGCAAGAGCATGCTTCTTGATCTAAAGCAGAGTGTGATCCATGGATGAGAACTCTGCTGTGTGTTTCCCTTCAGAAATGGAGTGAAGTCCCTGGCTCTGTGTCTTCCTACAAGCAAAATTTTTTTTCAAGTAAGGGCAGTCACTTTTAAACTCAAACGAACTACATCGGTCGCGAAGCTCCCACAGTTCTCATATTAACTGACAAGCATTGAATGTTAGAGAACCATGCTTTGTATCAGTTTCAGAAGCAGAGTTGGACTAGATATGGTCCGTATGTGTAGGAAACACCGTTCATTTGTTCTAGGACACTCAAGTTTCCTGCTGTCTTAGAGACTCTGGAAATCTAGAGCGTGCTTCTTGCTCAAAAGCAGAGTGTGATCAATGGATGAGAACTCTGTTGTGTGTTTCACTTCAGAAATGGAGTTAAATCCTGGCTCTGAGTCTTCCTACAAGCAAGACTTCTTTTCAGGTAAAGGCAGTTACTTTACAGCTCAAACGAACTACATCTAAACAAAGCTCACACGTTTCTCATCTAAACTGACAAGCATTGGATATTAGAGGAACTCTGGTTTGTTTCAGTTTCCGAAGCAGAGATGAACTAGGTATGGTCGTATTTGTAGGAAACAACGTTCTTTTATTCTGAGCACACTCACGTTTCCTGTATGTCTTAGAGAATCTAGAAAGCAAGAGCGTGCTTCTTGCTCTAAAGCAGAGTGTGATCAATGGATGAGAACTCTGCTGTGTGTTTCACTTCAGAAATGTAGTTAAATCCCAGGCTCTGAGTCTTCCTACAAGAAAGACTTCTTTTCATGTAAGGGCAATTAATTTATATCTCAAACGAACTACATCGTTCAGGAAGCTCACACATTTCTTATCTTAACTGACAAGCATTGGATGTTAAGGACATTTGCGTTGTATTAATTTCAAGCATAGTTGAACTTGATATGGTCTGTATGTACAGGAAACACCGTTCTTTTCTTCTGAGTACACTCACGTTTCCTGCTGTATTAGAGAATCTAGAAAGCAAGAGAGGGCTTCTTGCTCTAAAGCAGAGTGTGATCAATGGATGAGAACTCTACTGTGTGTTTCCCTTCAGAAAGGGAGTTAAATCCCAGGCTCTGTGTCTTCCTACAAGCAAGACTTCGTTTCAAGTAAGGGTAGTCACTTTTAAGCTCAAACTAATGACATCGGTCACGAAGCTCACACATTTCTCATATTAACTGACAAGCATTGAATGTTAGGGAACCATGCTTTGTATCAGTTTCAGAAGCAGAGTTGGACTAGATATGGTCCGTATGTGTAGGAAACACCGTTCATTTGATCTCAGGACACTCAAGTTTCCTGCTGTCTTAGAGACTCTGGAAATCTAGAGCGTGCTTCTTGCTCTAAAGCAGAGTGTGATCAATGGATGAGAACTCTGTTGTGTATTTCACTTCAGAAATGGAGTTAAATCCCAGTCTCTGTGTTTTCCTACCAGGAAGACATCGTTTCAGGTTAGGGCAGTCACTTTTCAGCTCAAACGACCTACATCGTTCACGAAGCTCACACGTTTTTCATCTTAACTGACAAGCATTGAATGTTAGAGAACCAGTGCTCTTTATCAGTTTCAGAAGCAGAGTTGGACTAGATATGGTCCGTATGTGTAGGAAACACAGTTCTTTTGTTCTCAACACACTCAAGTTTCCTGCTGTCTTAGAGCTTCTGGTAATCTAGATCGTGCTTCTTGCTCTAAAGCAGAGTGTGATCCATGGATGAGAACTCTGCTGTGTGTTTCACTTCATAAATGGAGTTAAATCCCTGGCTCTGAGTCTTCCTACAAGCAAGACTTTGTTTCAGGTAAGGGCAGATACTTTACAGCTCAAACGAACTACATGGTTCGCAAATCTCACACGTTTTTCATCTAAACTGAGAAGCATTGGATGTTAGAGGACCTTTGCTTTGTATCAATTTCAAGCAGAGTTGAACTAGATATGGTCCGTATGTATAGCAAACACCGTTCTTTTCTTCTGAGCACCCTCACGTTTCCTGCTGTATTAGAGACCCTAGAGTGCAAGATCATGCTTCTTGCTCTAAAGCAGAGTGTGATCCATGGATGAGAACTGTGTTGTGTGTTTCCCTTCAGATATGGAGTAAAATCCCAGGCTCTGTGTCTTCCTACAAGCAAGACTTCATTTCAGGTATGGGCAGACACTTTTCAGCTCAATGAACTACATCGTTCACGAAGCTCACACGTTTCTCATCTTAACTGACAAGCATTGGTTGCTAGAAGGCCAGTGCTTTGTATCAGTTTCAGAAGCAGAGTTGGACTAATATGGTCCATATGTGTAGGAAATACCGTTCTTTTATTCTCAGCAAACTCACGTTTCCTGCTGTCTTAGAGACTCTAGAAAGCAAGAGCGTGCTTCTTACTCTAAAGCCAGGTGTGATCCATGGATGAGAACTCTGCTGTGTGTTTCAATTCAGAAATGGAGTTAAATACCAGGTTCTGAGTCTTCCTACAAGGAAGACATCTTTTCAGGTAAGGGCAGTTACTTTACAGCTCAAACGAACTACATCGTTCACAAAGCTCACACGTTTCTCATCTAAACTGACAAGCATTGGATGTTAGAGGACCTCTGGTTTGTTTCAGTTTCAGAAGCAGAGATGAACTAGATATGGTCTGTATTTGTAGGAAACACCATTCTTTTGTTCTGAGCACACTCAATTTCCTTCTGTATTAGAGACTCTAGAAAGCAAGAGAGGGCTTCTTGCTCTAAAGCAGAGTGTGATCCATGAATGAGATCTATGAAGTGTTTTCCTTCAGAAATGGAGTTAAATCCCAGGCTCTGTGTCTTCCTACAAGCAAGACTTCATTTCAGGTAAGGGCAGACACTTTTCAGCTCAAATGAACTACATCGTTCACGAAGCTCACACGTTTCTCATCTTAACTGACAAGCATTGGATGTTAGAAGGCCAGTGCTTTGTATCAGTTTCAGAAGCAGAGTTGGACTAATATGGTCCATATATGTAGGAAACACCGTTCTTTTATTCTCAGCAAACTCATGTTTCCTGCTGTATTAGAGACTCTGGAAAGCAAGAGCATGCTTCTTGATCTAAAGCAGAGTGTGATCCATGGATGAGAACTCTGCTGTGTGTTTCCCTTCAGAAATGGAGTGAAGTCCCTGGCTCTGTGTCTTCCTACAAGCAAAATTTTTTTTCAAGTAAGGGCAGTCACTTTTAAACTCAAACGAACTACATCGGTCGCGAAGCTCCCACAGTTCTCATATTAACTGACAAGCATTGAATGTTAGAGAACCATGCTTTGTATCAGTTTCAGAAGCAGAGTTGGACTAGATATGGTCCGTATGTGTAGGAAACACCGTTCATTTGTTCTAGGACACTCAAGTTTCCTGCTGTCTTAGAGACTCTGGAAATCTAGAGCGTGCTTCTTGCTCAAAAGCAGAGTGTGATCAATGGATGAGAACTCTGTTGTGTGTTTCACTTCAGAAATGGAGTTAAATCCCTGGCTCTGAGTCTTCCTACAAGCAAGACTTCTTTTCAGGTAAAGGCAGTTACTTTACAGCTCAAACGAACTACATCTAAACAAAGCTCACACGTTTCTCATCTAAACTGACAAGCATTGGATATTAGAGGAACTCTGGTTTGTTTCAGTTTCCGAAGCAGAGATGAACTAGGTATGGTCCGTATTTGTAGGAAACAACGTTCTTTTATTCTGAGCACACTCACGTTTCCTGTATGTCTTAGAGAATCTAGAAAGCAAGAGCGTGCTTCTTGCTCTAAAGCAGAGTGTGATCAATGGATGAGAACTCTGCTGTGTGTTTCACTTCAGAAATGTAGTTAAATCCCAGGCTCTGAGTCTTCCTACAAGAAAGACTTCTTTTCATGTAAGGGCAATTAATTTATATCTCAAACGAACTACATCGTTCAGGAAGCTCACACATTTCTTATCTTAACTGACAAGCATTGGATGTTAAGGACATTTGCGTTGTATTAATTTCAAGCATAGTTGAACTTGATATGGTCTGTATGTACAGGAAACACCGTTCTTTTCTTCTGAGTACACTCACGTTTCCTGCTGTATTAGAGAATCTAGAAAGCAAGAGAGGGCTTCTTGCTCTAAAGCAGAGTGTGAAAAATGGATGAGAACTCTACTGTGTGTTTCCCTTCAGAAAGGGAGTTAAATCCCAGGCTCTGTGTCTTCCTACAAGCAAGACTTCGTTTCAAGTAAGGGCAGTCACTTTTAAGCTCAAACTAATGACATCGGTCACGAAGCTCACACATTTCTCATATTAACTGACAAGCATTGAATGTTAGGGACCCATGCTTTGTATCAGTTTCAGAAGCAGAGTTGGACTAGATATGGTCCGTATGTGTAGGAAACACCGTTCATTTGTTCTCAGGACACTCAAGTTTCCTGCTGTCTTAGAGACTCTGGAAATCTAGAGCGTGCTTCTTGCTCTAAAGCAGAGTGTGATCAATGGATGAGAACTCTGTTGTGTGTTTCACTTCAGAAATGGAGTTAAATCCCAGGCTCTGTGTTTTCCTACCAGGAAGACATCGTTTCAGGTTAGGGCAGTCACTTTTCAGCTCAAACGACCTACATCGTTCACGAAGCTCACACGTTTTTCATCTTAACTGACAAGCATTGAATGTTAGAGAACCAGTGCTCTTTATCAGTTTCAGAAGCAGAGTTGGACTAGATATGGTCCGTATGTGTAGGAAACACAGTTCTTTTGTTCTCAACACACTCAAGTTTCCTGCTGTCTTAGAGCTTCTGGTAATCTAGATCGTGCTTCTTGCTCTAAAGCAGAGTGTGATCCATGGATGAGAACTCTGCTGTGTGTTTCACTTCATAAATGGAGTTAAATCCCTGGCTCTGAGTCTTCCTACAAGCAAGACTTTGTTTCAGGTAAGGGCAGATACTTTACAGCTCAAACGAACTACATGGTTCGCAAATCTCACACGTTTTTCATCTAAACTGAGAAGCATTGGATGTTAGAGGACCTTTGCTTTGTATCAATTTCAAGCAGAGTTGAACTAGATATGGTCCGTATGTATAGCAAACACCGTTCTTTTCTTCTGAGCACCCTCACGTTTCCTGCTGTATTAGAGACCCTAGAGTGCAAGATCATGCTTCTTGCTCTAAAGCAGAGTGTGATCCATGGATGAGAACTGTGTTGTGTGTTTCCCTTCAGATATGGAGTAAAATCCCAGGCTCTGTGTCTTCCTACAAGCAAGACTTCATTTCAGGTATGGGCAGACACTTTTCAGCTCAATGAACTACATCGTTCACGAAGCTCACACGTTTCTCATCTTAACTGACAAGCATTGGTTGCTAGAAGGCCAGTGCTTTGTATCAGTTTCAGAAGCAGAGTTGGACTAATATGGTCCATATGTGTAGGAAATACCATTCTTTTATTCTCAGCAAACTCACGTTTCCTGCTGTCTTAGAGACTCTAGAAAGCAAGAGCGTGCTTCTTACTCTAAAGCCAGGTGTGATCCATGGATGAGAACTCTGCTGTGTGTTTCAATTCAGAAATGGAGTTAAATACCAGGTTCTGAGTCTTCCTACAAGGAAGACATCTTTTCAGGTAAGGGCAGTTACTTTACAGCTCAAACGAACTACATCGTTCACAAAGCTCACACGTTTCTCATCTAAACTGACAAGCATTGGATGTTAGAGGACCTCTGGTTTGTTTCAGTTTCAGAAGCAGAGATGAACTAGATATGGTCTGTATTTGTAGGAAACACCATTCTTTTGTTCTGAGCACACTCAATTTCCTTCTGTATTAGAGACTCTAGAAAGCAAGAGAGGGCTTCTTGCTCTAAAGCAGAGTGTGATCCATGAATGAGATCTATGAAGTGTTTTCCTTCAGAAATGGAGTTAAATCCCAGGCTCTGTGTCTTCCTACAAGCAAGACTTCATTTCAGGTAAGGGCAGACACTTTTCAGCTCAAATGAACTACATCGTTCACAAAGCTAACACGTTTCTCATCTTAACTGACAAGCATTGGATGTTAGAAGGCCAGTGCTTTGTATCAGTTTCAGAAGCAGAGTTGGACTAATATGGTCCATATATGTAGGAAACACCGTTCTTTTATTCTCAGCAAACTCATGTTTCCTGCTGTATTAGAGACTCTGGAAAGCAAGAGCATGCTTCTTGATCTAAAGCAGAGTGTGATCCATGGATGAGAACTCTGCTGTGTGTTTCCCTTCAGAAATGGAGTGAAGTCCCAGGCTCTGTGTCTTCCTACAAGCAAAATTTTTTTTCAAGTAAGGGCAGTCACTTTTAAACTCAAACGAACTACATCGGTCGCGAAGCTCCCACAGTTCTCATATTAACTGACAAGCATTGAATGTTAGAGAACCATGCTTTGTATCAGTTTCAGAAGCAGAGTTGGACTAGATATGGTCCGTATGTGTAGGAAACACCGTTCATTTGTTCTAGGACACTCAAGTTTCCTGCTGTCTTAGAGACTCTGGAAATCTAGAGCGTGCTTCTTGCTCAAAAGCAGAGTGTGATCAATGGATGAGAACTCTGTTGTGTGTTTCACTTCAGAAATGGAGTTAAATCCCTGGCTCTGAGTCTTCCTACAAGCAAGACTTCTTTTCAGGTAAAGGCAGTTACTTTACAGCTCAAACGAACTACATCTAAACAAAGCTCACACGTTTCTCATCTAAACTGACAAGCATTGGATATTAGAGGAACTCTGGTTTGTTTCAGTTTCCGAAGCAGAGATGAACTAGGTATGGTCCGTATTTGTAGGAAACAACGTTCTTTTATTCTGAGCACACTCACGTTTCCTGTATGTCTTAGAGAATCTAGAAAGCAAGAGCGTGCTTCTTGCTCTAAAGCAGAGTGTGATCAATGGATGAGAACTCTGCTGTGTGTTTCACTTCAGAAATGTAGTTAAATCCCAGGCTCTGAGTCTTCCTACAAGAAAGACTTCTTTTCATGTAAGGGCAATTAATTTATATCTCAAACGAACTACATCGTTCAGGAAGCTCATACATTTCTTATCTTAACTGACAAGCATTGGATGTTAAGGACATTTGCGTTGTATTAATTTCAAGCATAGTTGAACTTGATATGGTCTGTATGTACAGGAAACACCGTTCTTTTCTTCTGAGTACACTCACGTTTCCTGGTGTATTAGAGAATCTAGAAAGCAAGAGAGGGCTTCTTGCTCTAAAGCAGAGTGTGATCAATGGATGAGAACTCTACTGTGTGTTTCCCTTCAGAAAGAGAGTTAAATCCCAGGCTCTGTGTCTTCCTACAAGCAAGGCTTCGTTTCAAGTAAGGGCAGTCACTTTTAAGCTCAAACTAATGACATCGGTCACGAAGCTCACACGTTTCTCATCTTAACTGACAAGCATTGAATGTTAGGGACCCATGCTTTGTATCAGTTTCAGAAGCAGAGTTGGACTAGATATGGTCCGTATGTGTAGGAAACACCGTTCATTTGTTCTCAGGACACTCAAGTTTCCTGCTGTCTTAGAGACTCTGGAAATCTAGAGCGTGCTTCTTGCTCTAAAGCAGAGTGTGATCAATGGATGAGAACTCTGTTGTGTGTTTCACTTCAGAAATGGAGTTAAATCCCAGGCTCTGTGTTTTCCTACCAGGAAGACATCGTTTCAGGTTAGGGCAGTCACTTTTCAGCTCAAACGACCTACATCGTTCACGAAGCTCACACGTTTTTCATCTTAACTGACAAGCATTGAATGTTAGAGAACCAGTGCTCTTTATCAGTTTCAGAAGCAGAGTTGGACTAGATATGGTCCGTATGTGTAGGAAACACAGTTCTTTTGTTCTCAACACACTCAAGTTTCCTGCTGTCTTAGAGCTTCTGGTAATCTAGATCGTGCTTCTTGCTCTAAAGCAGAGTGTGATCCATGGATGAGAACTCTGCTGTGTGTTTCACTTCATAAATGGAGTTAAATCCCTGGCTCTGAGTCTTCCTACAAGCAAGACTTTGTTTCAGGTAAGGGCAGATACTTTACAGCTCAAACGAACTACATGGTTCGCAAATCTCACACGTTTTTCATCTAAACTGAGAAGCATTGGATGTTAGAGGACCTTTGCTTTGTATCAATTTCAAGCAGAGTTGAACTAGATATGGTCCGTATGTATAGCAAACACCGTTCTTTTCTTCTGAGCACCCTCACGTTTCCTGCTGTATTAGAGACCCTAGAGTGCAAGATCATGCTTCTTGCTCTAAAGCAGAGTGTGATCCATGGATGAGAACTGTGTTGTGTGTTTCCCTTCAGATATAGAGTAAAATCCCAGGCTCTGTGTCTTCCTACAAGCAAGACTTCATTTCAGGTATGGGCAGACACTTTTCAGCTCAATGAACTACATCGTTCACGAAGCTCACACGTTTCTCATCTTAACTGAGAAGCATTGGTTGTTAGAAGGCCAGTGCTTTGTATCAGTTTCAGAAGCAGAGTTGGACTAATATGGTCCATATGTGTAGGAAATACCGTTCTTTTATTCTCAGCAAACTCACGTTTCCTGCTGTCTTAGAGACTCTAGAAAGCAAGAGCGTGCTTCTTACTCTAAAGTCGGGTGTGATCCATGGATGAGAACTCTGCTGTGTGTTTCAATTCAGAAATGGAGTTAAATACCAGGTTCTGAGTCTTCCTACAAGGAAGACATCTTTTCAGGTAAGGGCAGTTACTTTACAGCTCAAACGAACTACATCGTTCACAAAGCTCACACGTTTCTCATCTAAACTGACAAGCATTGGATGTTAGAGGACCTCTGGTTTGTTTCAGTTTCAGAAGCAGAGATGAACTAGATATGGTCTGTATTTGTAGGAAACACCATTCTTTTGTTCTGAGCACACTCAATTTCCTTCTGTATTAGAGACTCTAGAAAGCAAGAGAGGGCTTCTTGCTCTAAAGCAGAGTGTGATCCATGAATGAGATCTATGAAGTGTTTTCCTTCAGAAATGGAGTTAAATCCCAGGCTCTGTGTCTTCCTACAAGCAAGACTTCATTTCAGGTAAGGGCAGACACTTTTCAGCTCAAATGAACTACATCGTTCACGAAGCTCACACGTTTCTCATCTTAACTGACAAGCATTGGATGTTAGAAGGCCAGTGCTTTGTATCAGTTTCAGAAGCAGAGTTGGACTAATATGGTCCATATATGTAGGAAACACCGTTCTTTTATTCTCAGCAAACTCATGTTTCCTGCTGTATTAGAGACTCTGGAAAGCAAGAGCATGCTTCTTGATCTAAAGCAGAGTGTGATCCATGGATGAGAACTCTGCTGTGTGTTTCCCTTCAGAAATGGAGTGAAGTCCCAGGCTCTGTGTCTTCCTACAAGCAAAATTTTTTTTCAAGTAAGGGCAGTCACTTTTAAACTCAAACGAACTACATCGGTCGCGAAGCTCCCACAGTTCTCATATTAACTGACAAGCATTGAATGTTAGAGAACCATGCTTTGTATCAGTTTCAGAAGCAGAGTTGGACTAGATATGGTCCGTATGTGTAGGAAACACCGTTCATTTGTTCTAGGACACTCAAGTTTCCTGCTGTCTTAGAGACTCTGGAAATCTAGAGCGTGCTTCTTGCTCAAAAGCAGAGTGTGATCAATGGATGAAAACTCTGTTGTGTGTTTCACTTCAGAAATGGAGTTAAATCCCTGGCTCTGAGTCTTCCTACAAGCAAGACTTCTTTTCAGGTAAAGGCAGTTACTTTACAGCTCAAACGAACTACATCTAAACAAAGCTCACACGTTTCTCATCTAAACTGACAAGCATTGGATATTAGAGGAACTCTGGTTTGTTTCAGTTTCCGAAGCAGAGATGAACTAGGTATGGTCCGTATTTGTAGGAAACAACGTTCTTTTATTCTGAGCACACTCACGTTTCCTCTATGTCTTAGAGAATCTAGAAAGCAAGAGCGTGCTTCTTGCTCTAAAGCAGAGTGTGATCAATGGATGAGAACTCTGCTGTGTGTTTCACTTCAGAAATGTAGTTAAATCCCAGGCTCTGAGTCTTCCTACAAGAAAGACTTCTTTTCATGTAAGGGCAATTAATTTATATCTCAAACGAACTACATCGTTCAGGAAGCTCACAAATTTCTTATCTTAACTGACAAGCATTGGATGTTAAGGACATTTGCGTTGTATTAATTTCAAGCATAGTTGAACTTGATATGGTCTGTATGTACAGGAAACCGTTCTTTTCTTCTGAGTACACTCACGTTTCCTGCTGTATTAGAGAATCTAGAAAGCAAGAGAGGGCTTCTTGCTCTAAAGCAGAGTGTGATCAATGGATGAGAACTCTACTGTGTGTTTCCCTTCAGAAAGGGAGTTAAATCCCAGGCTCTGTGTCTTCCTACAAGCAAGGCTTCGTTTCAAGTAAGGGCAGTCACTTTTAAGCTCAAACTAATGACATCGGTCACGAAGCTCACACATTTCTCATATTAACTGACAAGCATTGAATGTTAGGGAACCATGCTTTGTATCAGTTTCAGAAGCAGAGTTGGACTAGATATGGTCCGTATGTGTAGGAAACACAGTTCTTTTGTTCTCAACACACTCAAGTTTCCTGCTGTCTTAGAGCTTCTGGTAATCTAGATCGTGCTTCTTGCTCTAAAGCAGAGTGTGATCAATGGATGAGAACTCTGTTGTGTGTTTCACTTCAGAAATGGAGTTAAATCCCAGGCTCTGTGTTTTCCTACCAGGAAGACATCGTTTCAGGTTAGGGCAGTCACTTTTCAGCTCAAACGACCTACATCGTTCACGAAGCTCACACGTTTTTCATCTTAACTGACAAGCATTGAATGTTAGAGAACCAGTGCTCTTTATCAGTTTCAGAAGCAGAGTTGGACTAGATATGGTCCGTATGTGTAGGAAACACAGTTCTTTTGTTCTCAACACACTCAAGTTTCCTGCTGTCTTAGAGCTTCTGGTAATCTAGATCGTGCTTCTTGCTCTAAAGCAGAGTGTGATCCATGGATGAGAACTCTGCTGTGTGTTTCACTTCATAAATGGAGTTAAATCCCTGGCTCTGAGTCTTCCTACAAGCAAGACTTTGTTTCAGGTAAGGGCAGATACTTTACAGCTCAAACAAACTACATGGTTCGCAAATCTCACACGTTTTTCATCTAAACTGAGAAGCATTGGATGTTAGAGGACCTTTGCTTTGTATCAATTTCAAGCAGAGTTGAACTAGATATGGTCCGTATGTATAGCAAACACCGTTCTTTTCTTCTGAGCACCCTCACGTTTCCTGCTGTATTAGAGACCCTAGAGTGCAAGATCATGCTTCTTGCTCTAAAGCAGAGTGTGATCCATGGATGAGAACTGTGTTGTGTGTTTCCCTTCAGATATAGAGTAAAATCCCAGGCTCTGTGTCTTCCTACAAGCAAGACTTCATTTCAGGTATGGGCAGACACTTTTCAGCTCAATGAACTACATCGTTCACGAAGCTCACACGTTTCTCATCTTAACTGACAAGCATTGGTTGTTAGAAGGCCAGTGCTTTGTATCAGTTTCAGAAGCAGAATTGGACTAATATGGTCCATATGTGTAGGAAATACCGTTCTTTTATTCTCAGCAAACTCACGTTTCCTGCTGTCTTAGAGACTCTAGAAAGCAAGAGCGTGCTTCTTACTCTAAAGCCGGGTGTGATCCATGGATGAGAACTCTGCTGTGTGTTTCAATTCAGAAATGGAGTTAAATACCAGGTTCTGAGTCTTCCTACAAGGAAGACATCTTTTCAGGTAAGGGCAGTTACTTTACAGCTCAAACGAACTACATCGTTCACAAAGCTCACACGTTTCTCATCTAAACTGACAAGCATTGGATGTTAGAGGACCTCTGGTTTGTTTCAGTTTCAGAAGCAGAGATGAACTAGATATGGTCTGTATTTGTAGGAAACACCATTCTTTTGTTCTGAGCACACTCAATTTCCTTCTGTATTAGAGACTCTAGAAAGCAAGAGAGGGCTTCTTGCTCTAAAGCAGAGTGTGATCCATGAATGAGATCTATGAAGTGTTTTCCTTCAGAAATGGAGTTAAATCCCAGGCTCTGTGTCTTCCTACAAGCAAGACTTCATTTCAGGTAAGGGCAGACACTTTTCAGCTCAAATGAACTACATCGTTCACGAAGCTCACACGTTTCTCATCTTAACTGACAAGCATTGGATGTTAGAAGGCCAGTGCTTTGTATCAGTTTCAGAAGCAGAGTTGGACTAATATGGTCCATATATGTAGGAAACACCGTTCTTTTATTCTCAGCAAACTCATGTTTCCTGCTGTATTAGAGACTCTGGAAAGCAAGAGCATGCTTCTTGATCTAAAGCAGAGTGTGATCCATGGATGAGAACTCTGCTGTGTGTTTCCCTTCAGAAATGGAGTGAAGTCCCTGGCTCTGTGTCTTCCTACAAGCAAAATTTTTTTTCAAGTAAGGGCAGTCACTTTTAAACTCAAACGAACTACATCGGTCGCGAAGCTCCCACAGTTCTCATATTAACTGACAAGCATTGAATGTTAGAGAACCATGCTTTGTATCAGTTTCAGAAGCAGAGTTGGACTAGATATGGTCCGTATGTGTAGGAAACACCGTTCATTTGTTCTAGGACACTCAAGTTTCCTGCTGTCTTAGAGACTCTGGAAATCTAGAGCGTGCTTCTTGCTCAAAAGCAGAGTGTGATCAATGGATGAGAACTCTGTTGTGTGTTTCACTTCAGAAATGGAGTTAAATCCCTGGCTCTGAGTCTTCCTACAAGCAAGACTTCTTTTCAGGTAAGGGCAGTTACTTTACAGCTCAAACGAACTACATCTAAACAAAGCTCACACGTTTCTCATCTAAACTGACAAGCATTGGATATTAGAGGAACTCTGGTTTGTTTCAGTTTCCGAAGCAGAGATGAACTAGGTATGGTCCGTATTTGTAGGAAACAACGTTCTTTTATTCTGAGCACACTCACGTTTCCTCTATGTCTTAGAGAATCTAGAAAGCAAGAGCGTGCTTCTTGCTCTAAAGCAGAGTGTGATCAATGGATGAGAACTCTGCTGTGTGTTTCACTTCAGAAATGTAGTTAAATCCCAGGCTCTGAGTCTTCCTACAAGAAAGACTTCTTTTCATGTAAGGGCAATTAATTTATATCTCAAACGAACTACATCGTTCAGGAAGCTCACACATTTCTTATCTTAACTGACAAGCATTGGATGTTAAGGACATTTGCGTTGTATTAATTTCAAGCATAGTTGAACTTGATATGGTCTGTATGTACAGGAAACACCGTTCTTTTCTTCTGAGTACACTCACGTTTCCTGTTGTATTAGAGAATCTAGAAAGCAAGAGAGGGCTTCTTGCTCTAAAGCAGAGTGTGATCAATGGATGAGAACTCTACTGTGTGTTTCCCTTCAGAAAGAGAGTTAAATCCCAGGCTCTGTGTCTTCCTACAAGCAAGGCTTCGTTTCAAGTAAGGGCAGTCACTTTTAAGCTCAAACTAATGACATCGGTCACGAAGCTCACACGTTTCTCATCTTAACTGACAAGCATTGAATGTTAGGGACCCATGCTTTGTATCAGTTTCAGAAGCAGAGTTGGACTAGATATGGTCCGTATGTGTAGGAAACACCGTTCATTTGTTCTCAGGACACTCAAGTTTCCTGCTGTCTTAGAGACTCTGGAAATCTAGAGCGTGCTTCTTGCTCTAAAGCAGAGTGTGATCAATGGATGAGAACTCTGTTGTGTGTTTCACTTCAGAAATGGAGTTAAATCCCAGGCTCTGTGTTTTCCTACCAGGAAGACATCGTTTCAGGTTAGGGCAGTCACTTTTCAGCTCAAACGACCTACATCGTTCACGAAGCTCACACGTTTTTCATCTTAACTGACAAGCATTGAATGTTAGAGAACCAGTGCTCTTTATCAGTTTCAGAAGCAGAGTTGGACTAGATATGGTCCGTATGTGTAGGAAACACAGTTCTTTTGTTCTCAACACACTCAAGTTTCCTGCTGTCTTAGAGCTTCTGGTAATCTAGATCGTGCTTCTTGCTCTAAAGCAGAGTGTGATCCATGGATGAGAACTCTGCTGTGTGTTTCACTTCATAAATGGAGTTAAATCCCTGGCTCTGAGTCTTCCTACAAGCAAGACTTTGTTTCAGGTAAGGGCAGATACTTTACAGCTCAAACGAACTACATGGTTCGCAAATCTCACACGTTTTTCATCTAAACTGAGAAGCATTGGATGTTAGAGGACCTTTGCTTTGTATCAATTTCAAGCAGAGTTGAACTAGATATGGTCCGTATGTATAGCAAACACCGTTCTTTTCTTCTGAGCACCCTCACGTTTCCTGCTGTATTAGAGACCCTAGAGTGCAAGATCATGCTTCTTGCTCTAAAGCAGAGTGTGATCCATGGATGAGAACTGTGTTGTGTGTTTCCCTTCAGATATGGAGTAAAATCCCAGGCTCTGTGTCTTCCTACAAGCAAGACTTCATTTCAGGTATGGGCAGACACTTTTCAGCTCAATGAACTACATCGTTCACGAAGCTCACACGTTTCTCATCTTAACTGACAAGCATTGGTTGTTAGAAGGCCAGTGCTTTGTATCAGTTTCAGAAGCAGAGTTGGACTAATATGGTCCATATGTGTAGGAAATACCGTTCTTTTATTCTCAGCAAACTCACGTTTCCTGCTGTCTTAGAGACTCTAGAAAGCAAAAGCGTGCTTCTTACTCTAAAGCCGGGTGTGATCCATGGATGAGAACTCTGCTGTGTGTTTCAATTCAGAAATGGAGTTAAATACCAGGTTCTGAGTCTTCCTACAAGGAAGACATCTTTTCAGGTAAGGGCAGTTACTTTACAGCTCAAACGAACTACATCGTTCACAAAGCTCACACGTTTCTCATCTAAACTGACAAGCATTGGATGTTAGAGGACCTCTGGTTTGTTTCAGTTTCAGAAGCAGAGATGAACTAGATATGGTCTGTATTTGTAGGAAACACCATTCTTTTGTTCTGAGCACACTCAATTTCCTTCTGTATTAGAGACTCTAGAAAGCAAGAGAGGGCTTCTTGCTCTAAAGCAGAGTGTGATCCATGAATGAGATCTATGAAGTGTTTTCCTTCAGAAATGGAGTTAAATCCCAGGCTCTGTGTCTTCCTACAAGCAAGACTTCATTTCAGGTAAGGGCAGACACTTTTCAGCTCAAATGAACTACATCGTTCACGAAGCTCACACGTTTCTCATCTTAACTGACAAGCATTGGATGTTAGAAGGCCAGTGCTTTGTATCAGTTTCAGAAGCAGAGTTGGACTAATATGGTCCATATATGTAGGAAACACCGTTCTTTTATTCTCAGCAAACTCATGTTTCCTGCTGTATTAGAGACTCTGGAAAGCAAGAGCATGCTTCTTGATCTAAAGCAGAGTGTGATCCATGGATGAGAACTCTGCTGTGTGTTTCCCTTCAGAAATGGAGTGAAGTCCCTGGCTCTGTGTCTTCCTACAAGCAAAATTTTTTTTCAAGTAAGGGCAGTCACTTTTAAACTCAAACGAACTACATCGGTCGCGAAGCTCCCACAGTTCTCATATTAACTGACAAGCATTGAATGTTAGAGAACCATGCTTTGTATCAGTTTCAGAAGCAGAGTTGGACTAGATATGGTCCGTATGTGTAGGAAACACCGTTCATTTGTTCTAGGACACTCAAGTTTCCTGCTGTCTTAGAGACTCTGGAAATCTAGAGCGTGCTTCTTGCTCAAAAGCAGAGTGTGATCAATGGATGAGAACTCTGTTGTGTGTTTCACTTCAGAAATGGAGTTAAATCCCTGGCTCTGAGTCTTCCTACAAGCAAGACTTCTTTTCAGGTAAAGGCAGTTACTTTACAGCTCAAACGAACTACATCTAAACAAAGCTCACACGTTTCTCATCTAAACTGACAAGCATTGGATATTAGAGGAACTCTGGTTTGTTTCAGTTTCCGAAGCAGAGATGAACTAGGTATGGTCCGTATTTGTAGGAAACAACGTTCTTTTATTCTGAGCACACTCACGTTTCCTCTATGTCTTAGAGAATCTAGAAAGCAAGAGCGTGCTTCTTGCTCTAAAGCAGAGTGTGATCAATGGATGAGAACTCTGCTGTGTGTTTCACTTCAGAAATGTAGTTAAATCCCAGGCTCTGAGTCTTCCTACAAGAAAGACTTCTTTTCATGTAAGGGCAATTAATTTATATCTCAAACGAACTACATCGTTCAGGAAGCTCACACATTTCTTATCTTAACTGACAAGCATTGGATGTTAAGGACATTTGCGTTGTATTAATTTCAAGCATAGTTGAACTTGATATGGTCTGTATGTACAGGAAACACCGTTCTTTTCTTCTGAGTACACTCACGTTTCCTGGTGTATTAGAGAATCTAGAAAGCAAGAGAGGGCTTCTTGCTCTAAAGCAGAGTGTGATCAATGGATGAGAACTCTACTGTGTGTTTCCCTTCAGAAAGAGAGTTAAATCCCAGGCTCTGTGTCTTCCTACAAGCAAGGCTTCGTTTCAAGTAAGGGCAGTCACTTTTAAGCTCAAACTAATGACATCGGTCACGAAGCTCACACGTTTCTCATCTTAACTGACAAGCATTGAATGTTAGGGACCCATGCTTTGTATCAGTTTCAGAAGCAGAGTTGGACTAGATATGGTCCGTATGTGTAGGAAACACAGTTCTTTTGTTCTCAACACACTCAAGTTTCCTGCTGTCTTAGAGCTTCTGGTAATCTAGATCGTGCTTCTTGCTCTAAAGCAGAGTGTGATCAATGGATGAGAACTCTGTTGTGTGTTTCACTTCAGAAATGGAGTTAAATCCCAGGCTCTGTGTTTTCCTACCAGGAAGACATCGTTTCAGGTTAGGGCAGTCACTTTTCAGCTCAAACGACCTACATCGTTCACGAAGCTCACACGTTTTTCATCTTAACTGACAAGCATTGAATGTTAGAGAACCAGTGCTCTTTATCAGTTTCAGAAGCAGAGTTGGACTAGATATGGTCCGTATGTGTAGGAAACACAGTTCTTTTGTTCTCAACACACTCAAGTTTCCTGCTGTCTTAGAGCTTCTGGTAATCTAGATCGTGCTTCTTGCTCTAAAGCAGAGTGTGATCCATGGATGAGAACTCTGCTGTGTGTTTCACTTCATAAATGGAGTTAAATCCCTGGCTCTGAGTCTTCCTACAAGCAAGACTTTGTTTCAGGTAAGGGCAGATACTTTACAGCTCAAACGAACTACATGGTTCGCAAATCTCACACGTTTTTCATCTAAACTGAGAAGCATTGGATGTTAGAGGACCTTTGCTTTGTATCAATTTCAAGCAGAGTTGAACTAGATATGGTCCGTATGTATAGCAAACACCGTTCTTTTCTTCTGAGCACCCTCACGTTTCCTGCTGTATTAGAGACCCTAGAGTGCAAGATCATGCTTCTTGCTCTAAAGCAGAGTGTGATCCATGGATGAGAACTGTGTTGTGTGTTTCCCTTCAGATTTGGAGTAAAATCCCAGGCTCTGTGTCTTCCTACAAGCAAGACTTCATTTCAGGTATGGGCAGACACTTTTCAGCTCAAAGAACTACATCGTTCACGAAGCTCACACGTTTCTCATCTTAACTGACAAGCATTGGTTGTTAGAAGGCCAGTGCTTTGTATCAGTTTCAGAAGCAGAGTTGGACTAATATGGTCCATATGTGTAGGAAATACCGTTCTTTTATTCTCAGCAAACTCACGTTTCCTGCTGTCTTAGAGACTCTAGAAAGCAAGAGCGTGCTTCTTACTCTAAAGCCGGGTGTGATCCATGGATGAGAACTCTGCTGTGTGTTTCAATTCAGAAATGGAGTTAAATACCAGGTTCTGAGTCTTCCTACAAGGAAGACATCTTTTCAGGTAAGGGCAGTTACTTTACAGCTCAAACGAACTACATCGTTCACAAAGCTCACACGTTTCTCATCTAAACTGACAAGCATTGGATGTTAGAGGACCTCTGGTTTGTTTCAGTTTCAGAAGCAGAGATGAACTAGATATGGTCTGTATTTGTAGGAAACACCATTCTTTTGTTCTGAGCACACTCAATTTCCTTCTGTATTAGAGACTCTAGAAAGCAAGAGAGGGCTTCTTGCTCTAAAGCAGAGTGTGATCCATGAATGAGATCTATGAAGTGTTTTCCTTCAGAAATGGAGTTAAATCCCAGGCTCTGTGTCTTCCTACAAGCAAGACTTCATTTCAGGTAAGGGCAGACACTTTTCAGCTCAAATGAACTACATCGTTCACGAAGCTCACACGTTTCTCATCTTAACTGACAAGCATTGGATGTTAGAAGGCCAGTGCTTTGTATCAGTTTCAGAAGCAGAGTTGGACTAATATGGTCCATATATGTAGGAAACACCGTTCTTTTATTCTCAGCAAACTCATGTTTCCTGCTGTATTAGAGACTCTGGAAAGCAAGAGCATGCTTCTTGATCTAAAGCAGAGTGTGATCCATGGATGAGAACTCTGCTGTGTGTTTCCCTTCAGAAATGGAGTGAAGTCCCTGGCTCTGTGTCTTCCTACAAGCAAAATTTTTTTTCAAGTAAGGGCAGTCACTTTTAAACTCAAACGAACTACATCGGTCGCGAAGCTCCCACAGTTCTCATATTAACTGACAAGCATTGAATGTTAGAGAACCATGCTTTGTATCAGTTTCAGAAGCAGAGTTGGACTAGATATGGTCCGTATGTGTAGGAAACACCGTTCATTTGTTCTAGGACACTCAAGTTTCCTGCTGTCTTAGAGACTCTGGAAATCTAGAGCGTGCTTCTTGCTCAAAAGCAGAGTGTGATCAATGGATGAGAACTCTGTTGTGTGTTTCACTTCAGAAATGGAGTTAAATCCCTGGCTCTGAGTCTTCCTACAAGCAAGACTTCTTTTCAGGTAAGGGCAGTTACTTTACAGCTCAAACGAACTACATCTAAACAAAGCTCACACGTTTCTCATCTAAACTGACAAGCATTGGATATTAGAGGAACTCTGGTTTGTTTCAGTTTCCGAAGCAGAGATGAACTAGGTATGGTCCGTATTTGTAGGAAACAACGTTCTTTTATTCTGAGCACACTCACGTTTCCTCTATGTCTTAGAGAATCTAGAAAGCAAGAGCGTGCTTCTTGCTCTAAAGCAGAGTGTGATCAATGGATGAGAACTCTGCTGTGTGTTTCACTTCAGAAATGTAGTTAAATCCCAGGCTCTGAGTCTTCCTACAAGAAAGACTTCTTTTCATGTAAGGGCAATTAATTTATATCTCAAACGAACTACATCGTTCAGGAAGCTCACACATTTCTTATCTTAACTGACAAGCATTGGATGTTAAGGACATTTGCGTTGTATTAATTTCAAGCATAGTTGAACTTGATATGGTCTGTATGTACAGGAAACACCGTTCTTTTCTTCTGAGTACACTCACGTTTCCTGTTGTATTAGAGAATCTAGAAAGCAAGAGAGGGCTTCTTGCTCTAAAGCAGAGTGTGATCAATGGATGAGAACTCTACTGTGTGTTTCCCTTCAGAAAGAGAGTTAAATCCCAGGCTCTGTGTCTTCCTACAAGCAAGGCTTCGTTTCAAGTAAGGGCAGTCACTTTTAAGCTCAAACTAATGACATCGGTCACGAAGCTCACACGTTTCTCATATTAACTGACAAGCATTGAATGTTAGGGACCCATGCTTTGTATCAGTTTCAGAAGCAGAGTTGGACTAGATATGGTCCGTATGTGTAGGAAACACCGTTCATTTGTTCTCAGGACACTCAAGTTTCCTGCTGTCTTAGAGACTCTGGAAATCTAGAGCGTGCTTCTTGCTCTAAAGCAGAGTGTGATCAATGGATGAGAACTCTGTTGTGTGTTTCACTTCAGAAATGGAGTTAAATCCCAGGCTCTGTGTTTTCCTACCAGGAAGACATCGTTTCAGGTTAGGGCAGTCACTTTTCAGCTCAAACGACCTACATCGTTCACGAAGCTCACACGTTTTTCATCTTAACTGACAAGCATTGAATGTTAGAGAACCAGTGCTCTTTATCAGTTTCAGAAGCAGAGTTGGACTAGATATGGTCCGTATGTGTAGGAAACACAGTTCTTTTGTTCTCAACACACTCAAGTTTCCTGCTGTCTTAGAGCTTCTGGTAATCTAGATCGTGCTTCTTGCTCTAAAGCAGAGTGTCATCCATGGATGAGAACTCTGCTGTGTGTTTCACTTCATAAATGGAGTTAAATCCCTGGCTCTGAGTCTTCCTACAAGCAAGACTTTGTTTCAGGTAAGGGCAGATACTTTACAGCTCAAACGAACTACATGGTTCGCAAATCTCACACGTTTTTCATCTAAACTGAGAAGCATTGGATGTTAGAGGACCTTTGCTTTGTATCAATTTCAAGCATAGTTGAACTAGATATGGTCCGTATGTATAGCAAACACCGTTCTTTTCTTCTGAGCACCCTCACGTTTCCTGCTGTATTAGAGACCCTAGAGTGCAAGATCATGCTTCTTGCTCTAAAGCAGAGTGTGATCCATGGATGAGAACTGTGTTGTGTGTTTCCCTTCAGATATGGAGTAAAATCCCAGGCTCTGTGTCTTCCTACAAGCAAGACTTCATTTCAGGTATGGGCAGACACTTTTCAGCTCAAAGAACTACATCGTTCACGAAGCTCACACGTTTCTCATCTTAACTGACAAGCATTGGTTGTTAGAAGGCCAGTGCTTTGTATCAGTTTCAGAAGCAGAGTTGGACTAATATGGTCCATATGTGTAGGAAATACCGTTCTTTTATTCTCAGCAAACTCACGTTTCCTGCTGTCTTAGAGACTCTAGAAAGCAAGAGCGTGCTTCTTACTCTAAAGCCGGGTGTGATCCATGGATGAGAACTCTGCTGTGTGTTTCAATTCAGAAATGGAGTTAAATACCAGGTTCTGAGTCTTCCTACAAGGAAGACATCTTTTCAGGTAAGGGCAGTTACTTTACAGCTCAAACGAACTACATCGTTCACAAAGCTCACACGTTTCTCATCTAAACTGACAAGCATTGGATGTTAGAGGACCTCTGGTTTGTTTCAGTTTCAGAAGCAGAGATGAACTAGATATGGTCTGTATTTGTAGGAAACACCATTCTTTTGTTCTGAGCACACTCAATTTCCTTCTGTATTAGAGACTCTAGAAAGCAAGAGAGGGCTTCTTGCTCTAAAGCAGAGTGTGATCCATGAATGAGATCTATGAAGTGTTTTCCTTCAGAAATGGAGTTAAATCCCAGGCTCTGTGTCTTCCTACAAGCAAGACTTCATTTCAGGTAAGGGCAGACACTTTTCAGCTCAAATGAACTACATCGTTCACGAAGCTCACACGTTTCTCATCTTAACTGACAAGCATTGGATGTTAGAAGGCCAGTGCTTTGTATCAGTTTCAGAAGCAGAGTTGGACTAATATGGTCCATATATGTAGGAAACACCGTTCTTTTATTCTCAGCAAACTCATGTTTCCTGCTGTATTAGAGACTCTGGAAAGCAAGAGCATGCTTCTTGATCTAAAGCAGAGTGTGATCCATGGATGAGAACTCTGCTGTGTGTTTCCCTTCAGAAATGGAGTGAAGTCCCAGGCTCTGTGTCTTCCTACAAGCAAAATTTTTTTTCAAGTAAGGGCAGTCACTTTTAAGCTCAAACTAATGACATCGGTCGCGAAGCTCCCACAGTTCTCATATTAACTGACAAGCATTGAATGTTAGAGAACCATGCTTTGTATCAGTTTCAGAAGCAGAGTTGGACTAGATATGGTCCGTATGTGTAGGAAACACCGTTCATTTGTTCTAGGACACTCAAGTTTCCTGCTGTCTTAGAGACTCTGGAAATCTAGAGCGTGCTTCTTGCTCAAAAGCAGAGTGTGATCAATGGATGAGAACTCTGTTGTGTGTTTCACTTCAGAAATGGAGTTAAATCCCTGGCTCTGAGTCTTCCTACAAGCAAGACTTCTTTTCAGGTAAGGGCAGTTACTTTACAGCTCAAACGAACTACATCTAAACAAAGCTCACACGTTTCTCATCTAAACTGACAAGCATTGGATATTAGAGGAACTCTGGTTTGTTTCAGTTTCCGAAGCAGAGATGAACTAGGTATGGTCCGTATTTGTAGGAAACAACGTTCTTTTATTCTGAGCACACTCACGTTTCCTGTATGTCTTAGAGAATCTAGAAAGCAAGAGCGTGCTTCTTGCTCTAAAGCAGAGTGTGATCAATGGATGAGAACTCTGCTGTGTGTTTCACTTCAGAAATGTAGTTAAATCCCAGGCTCTGAGTCTTCCTACAAGAAAGACTTCTTTTCATGTAAGGGCAATTAATTTATATCTCAAACGAACTACATCGTTCAGGAAGCTCACACATTTCTTATCTTAACTGACAAGCATTGGATGTTAAGGACATTTGCGTTGTATTAATTTCAAGCATAGTTGAACTTGATATGGTCTGTATGTACAGGAAACACCGTTCTTTTCTTCTGAGTACACTCACGTTTCCTGCTGTATTAGAGAATCTAGAAAGCAAGAGAGGGCTTCTTGCTCAAAAGCAGAGTGTGATCAATGGATGAGAACTCTACTGTGTGTTTCCCTTCAGAAAGAGAGTTAAATCCCAGGCTCTGTGTCTTCCTACAAGCAAGGCTTCGTTTCAAGTAAGGGCAGTCACTTTTAAGCTCAAACTAATGACATCGGTCACGAAGCTCACACGTTTCTCATCTTAACTGACAAGCATTGAATGTTAGGGACCCATGCTTTGTATCAGTTTCAGAAGCAGAGTTGGACTAGATATGGTCCGTATGTGTAGGAAACACCGTTCATTTGTTCTCAGGACACTCAAGTTTCCTGCTGTCTTAGAGATTCTGGAAATCTAGAGCGTGCTTCTTGCTCTAAAGCAGAGTGTGATCAATGGATGAGAACTCTGTTGTGTGTTTCACTTCAGAAATGGAGTTAAATCCCAGGCTCTGTGTTTTCCTACCAGGAAGACATCGTTTCAGGTTAGGGCAGTCACTTTTCAGCTCAAACGACCTACATCGTTCACGAAGCTCACACGTTTTTCATCATAACTGACAAGCATTGAATGTTAGAGAACCAGTGCTCTTTATCAGTTTCAGAAGCAGAGTTGGACTAGATATGGTCCGTATGTGTAGGAAACACAGTTCTTTTGTTCTCAACACACTCAAGTTTCCTGCTGTCTTAGAGCTTCTGGTAATCTAGATCGTGCTTCTTGCTCTAAAGCAGAGTGTGATCCATGGATGAGAACTCTGCTGTGTGTTTCACTTCATAAATGGAGTTAAATCCCTGGCTCTGAGTCTTCCTACAAGCAAGACTTTGTTTCAGGTAAGGGCAGATACTTTACAGCTCAAACGAACTACATGGTTCGCAAATCTCACACGTTTTTCATCTAAACTGAGAAGCATTGGATGTTAGAGGACCTTTGCTTTGTATCAATTTCAAGCAGAGTTGAACTAGATATGGTCCGTATGTATAGCAAACACCGTTCTTTTCTTCTGAGCACCCTCACGTTTCCTGCTGTATTAGAGACCCTAGAGTGCAAGATCATGCTTCTTGCTCTAAAGCAGAGTGTGATCCATGGATGAGAACTGTGTTGTGTGTTTCCCTTCAGATATGGAGTAAAATCCCAGGCTCTGTGTCTTCCTACAAGCAAGACTTCATTTCAGGTATGGGCAGACACTTTTCAGCTCAATGAACTACATCGTTCACGAAGCTCACACGTTTGTCATCTTAAGTGACAAGCATTGGTTGTTAGAAGGCCAGTGCTTTGTATCAGTTTCAGAAGCAGAGTTGGACTAATATGGTCCATATGTGTAGGAAATACCGTTCTTTTATTCTCAGCAAACTCACGTTTCCTGCTGTCTTAGAGACTCTAGAAAGCAAGAGCGTGCTTCTTACTCTAAAGTCGGGTGTGATCCATGGATGAGAACTCTGCTGTGTGTTTCAATTCAGAAATGGAGTTAAATACCAGGTTCTGAGTCTTCCTACAAGGAAGACATCTTTTCAGGTAAGGGCAGTTACTTTACAGCTCAAACGAACTACATCGTTCACAAAGCTCACACGTTTCTCATCTAAACTGACAAGCATTGGATGTTAGAGGACCTCTGGTTTGTTTCAGTTTCAGAAGCAGAGATGAACTAGATATGGTCTGTATTTGTAGGAAACACCATTCTTTTGTTCTGAGCACACTCAATTTCCTTCTGTATTAGAGACTCTAGAAAGCAAGAGAGGGCTTCTTGCTCTAAAGCAGAGTGTGATCCATGAATGAGATCTATGAAGTGTTTTCCTTCAGAAATGGAGTTAAATCCCAGGCTCTGTGTCTTCCTACAAGCAAGACTTCATTTCAGGTAAGGGCAGACACTTTTCAGCTCAAATGAACTACATCGTTCACGAAGCTCACACGTTTCTCATCTTAACTGACAAGCATTGGATGTTAGAAGGCCAGTGCTTTGTATCAGTTTCAGAAGCAGAGTTGGACTAATATGGTCCATATATGTAGGAAACACCGTTCTTTTATTCTCAGCAAACTCATGTTTCCTGCTGTATTAGAGACTCTGGAAAGCAAGAGCATGCTTCTTGATCTAAAGCAGAGTGTGATCCATGGATGAGAACTCTGCTGTGTGTTTCCCTTCAGAAATGGAGTGAAGTCCCAGGCTCTGTGTCTTCCTACAAGCAAAATTTTTTTTCAAGTAAGGGCAGTCACTTTTAAACTCAAACGAACTACATCGGTCGCGAAGCTCCCACAGTTCTCATATTAACTGACAAGCATTGAATGTTAGAGAACCATGCTTTGTATCAGTTTCAGAAGCAGAGTTGGACTAGATATGGTCCGTATGTGTAGGAAACACCGTTCATTTGTTCTAGGACACTCAAGTTTCCTGCTGTCTTAGAGACTCTGGAAATCTAGAGCGTGCTTCTTGCTCAAAAGCAGAGTGTGATCAATGGATGAGAACTCTGTTGTGTGTTTCACTTCAGAAATGGAGTAAAATCCCTGGCTCTGAGTCTTCCTACAAGCAAGACTTCTTTTCAGGTAAGGGCAGTTACTTTACAGCTCAAACGAACTACATCTAAACAAAGCTCACACGTTTCTCATCTAAACTGACAAGCATTGGATATTAGAGGAACTCTGGTTTGTTTCAGTTTCCGAAGCAGAGATGAACTAGGTATGGTCCGTATTTGTCAGAAACAACGTTCTTTTATTCTGAGCACACTCACGTTTCCTGTATGTCTTAGAGAATCTAGAAAGCAAGAGCGTGCTTCTTGCTCTAAAGCAGAGTGTGATCAATGGATGAGAACTCTGCTGTGTGTTTCACTTCAGAAATGTAGTTAAATCCCAGGCTCTGAGTCTTCCTACAAGAAAGACTTCTTTTCATGTAAGGGCAATTAATTTATATCTCAAACGAACTACATCGTTCAGGAAGCTCACACATTTCTTATCTTAACTGACAAGCATTGGATGTTAAGGACATTTGCGTTGTATTAATTTCAAGCATAGTTGAACTTGATATGGTCTGTAAGTACAGGAAACACCGTTCTTTTCTTCTGAGTACACTCACGTTTCCTGCTGTATTAGAGAATCTAGAAAGCAAGAGAGGGCTTCTTGCTCTAAAGCAGAGTGTGATCAATGGATGAGAACTCTACTGTGTGTTTCCCTTCAGAAAGAGAGTTAAATCCCAGGCTCTGTGTCTTCCTACAAGCAAGACTTCGTTTCAAGTAAGGGCAGTCACTTTTAAGCTCAAACTAATGACATCGGTCACGAAGCTCACACGTTTCTCATCTTAACTGACAAGCATTGAATGTTAGGGAACCATGCTTTGTATCAGTTTCAGAAGCAGAGTTGGACTAGATATGGTCCGTATGTGTAGGAAACACCGTTCATTTGTTCTCAGGACACTCAAGTTTCCTGCTGTCTTAGAGACTCTGGAAATCTAGAGCGTGCTTCTTGCTCTAAAGCAGAGTGTGATCAATGGATGAGAACTCTGTTGTGTGTTTCACTTCAGAAATGGAGTTAAATCCCAGGCTCTGTGTTTTCCTACCAGGAAGACATCGTTTCAGGTTAGGGCAGTCACTTTTCAGCTCAAACGACCTACATCGTTCACGAAGCTCACACGTTTTTCATCTTAACTGACAAGCATTGAATGTTAGAGAACCAGTGCTCTTTATCAGTTTCAGAAGCAGAGTTGGACTAGATATGGTCCGTATGTGTAGGAAACACAGTTCTTTGTTCTCAACACACTCAAGTTTCCTGCTGTCTTAGAGCTTCTGGTAATCTACATCGTGCTTCTTGCTCTAAAGCAGAGTGTGATCCATGGATGAGAACTCTGCTGTGTGTTTCACTTCATAAATGGAGTTAAATCCCTGGCTCTGAGTCTTCCTACAAGCAAGACTTTGTTTCAGGTAAGGGCAGATACTTTACAGCTCAAACGAACTACATGGTTCGCAAATCTCACACGTTTTTCATCTAAACTGAGAAGCATTGGATGTTAGAGGACCTTTGCTTTGAATCAATTTCAAGCAGAGTTGAACTAGATATGGTCCGTATGTATAGCAAACACCGTTCTTTTCTTCTGAGCACCCTCACGTTTCCTGCTGTATTAGAGACCCTAGAGTGCAAGATCATGCTACTTGCTCTAAAGCAGAGTGTGATCCATGGATGAGAACTGTGTTGTGTGTTTCCCTTCAGATATGGAGTAAAATCCCAGGCTCTGTGTCTTCCTACAAGCAAGACTTCATTTCAGGTATGGGCAGACACTTTACAGCTCAATGAACTACATCGTTCACGAAGCTCACACGTTTGTCATCTTAACTGACAAGCATTGGTTGTTAGAAGGCAAGTGCTTTGTACCAGTTTCAGAAGCAGAGTTGGACTAGATATGGTCCGTATGTGTAGGAAACACCGTTCATTTGTTCTCAGGACACTCAAGTTTCCTGCTGTCTTAGAGACTCTGGAAATCTACAGCGTGCTTCTTGCTCTAAAGCAGAGTGTGATCAATGGATGAGAACTCTGTTGTGTATTTCACTTCAGAAATGAAGTTAAATCCCTGGCTCTGAGTCTTCCTACAAGCAAGACTTCGTTTCAAGTAATGGCAGTTACTTTACAGCTCAAACGAAATACATCGTTCACGAAGCTCACACGTTTCTCAGCTTAACTGCCAAGCATTGGATGATAGAGGACCAGTGCTTTGTATCAGTTTCAGAAGCAGAGTTGGCCTTGATATGGTCCGTATGTGTAGGAAACACTGTTCTTTTGTTCTCAGCACACTGACGTTTCATGCTGTCTTAGAGAATCTAGAAAGCAAGAGAGGGCTTCTTGCTCTAAAGCAGAGTGTGATCCATGGATGAGAACTCTACTGTGTGTTTCCCTTCAGAAAGGGAGTTAAATCTTAGGCTCTGTGTCTTCCTACAAGCAAGACTTCATTTCAGGTAAGGGCTGTCACTTTTCAGCTCAAACGAACTACATCGTTGAAAAAGCTCACACGTTTCTCATCTTAACTGACAAGCATCGGATGTTAGAAGGCCAGTGCTTTGTATCAGTTTCAGAAGCAGAGTTGGAATAATATGGTCTGTATGTGTAGGAAACACCTTTCTTTTTTTTTCAGCAAACTCACGGTTCCTGCTGTATTAGAAACTTTGGAAAGCAAGAGCGTGCTTCCTGCTCTAAAGCAGAGTGTGATCCATGGATGAGAACTCTGCTGTGTGTTTCCCTTCAGAAATGCAGTTAAATCCCGGGCTCTGTGTCCTCCTAAAACAAGACTTCTTTTCAGGTAAGGGCAGTTACTTTATAGCTCAAACAAATTACATGTAAACGAAGCTCACACGTTTCTCATCTAAACTGACAAGCATTGGATGTTAGAGGACCTCTGGTTTGTTTCAGTTTCAGAAGCAGAGATGAACTACATATGGTCCATATGTTTAGGAAACAACGTTCTTTTGTTCTGAGCACACTCACGTTTCGTGCCGTCTTAGAGACTCTAGAAAGCAAGAGCGTGCTTCTTGATCTAAAGCAGAGTGTGATCCATGGATGAGAACTCTGCCGTTTGTTTCACTGCAGATATGGAGTTAAATCCCAGGCTCTGTGTCTTCCTACAAGCACTAATTCGTTTCAGGTAAGGGCAGTCACTTTTCAGCTCAAACGAACTACATTGTTTACGAAGCTCACACGTTTCTCATTTTATATGACAAGCATTGGTTGTTAGAGGACCAGTGCTTTGTATCAGTTTCAGAAGCAGAGTTGGACTAGATATGGTCTGTATGTGTAGGAAACACCATTCTTTTGTTCTGAGCACACTCAATTTCCTTCTGTATTAGAGACTCTAGAAAGCAAGAGAGGGCTTCTTGCTCTAAAGCAGAGTGTGATCCATGAATGAGATCTATGAAGTGTTTTCTTCAGAAATGGAGTTAAATCCCAGCCTCTGTGTCTTCCTACAAGCAAGACTTCATTTCAGGTAATGGCAGACACTTTTCAGCTCAAATGAACTACATCGTTCACGAAGCTCACACGTTTCTCATCTTAACTGACAAGCATTGGATGTTAGAAGGCCAGTGCTTTGTATCAGTTTCAGAAGCAGAGTTGGACTAATATGGTCCATATATCTAGGAAACACCGTTCTGTTATTCTCAGCAAACTCATGTTTCCTGCTGTATTAGAGACTCTGGAAAGCAAGAGCATGCTTCTTGATCTAAAGCAGAGTGTGATCCATGGATGAGAACTCTGCTGTGTGTTTCCCTTCAGAAATGGAGTGAAGTCCCAGGCTCTGTGTCTTCCTACAAGCAAAATTTTTTTTCAAGTAAGGGCAGTCACTTTTAAACTCAAACGAACTACATCGGTCGCGAAGCTCCCACAGTTCTCATATTAACTGACAAGCATTGAATGTTAGAGAACCATGCTTTGTATCAGTTTCAGAAGCAGAGTTGGACTAGATATGTTCCGTATGTGTAGGAAACACCGTTCATTTGTTCTAGGACACTCAAGTTTCCTGCTGCCTTAGAGACTCTGGAAATCTAGAGCGTGCTTCTTGCTCAAAAGCAGAGTGTGATCAATGGATGAGAACTCTGTTGTGTCCTTCACTTCAAAAATGGAGTTAAATCCCTGGCTCTGAGTCTTCCTAAAAGCAAGACATCTTTTCAGGTAAGGGCAGTTACTTTACAGCTCAAACGAACTACATCTAAACAAAGATCACAGGTTTCTCATCTAAACTGACAAGCATTGGATATTAGAGGAACTCTGGTTTGTTTCAGTTTCCGAAGCAGAGATGAACTAGGTATGGTCCGTATTTGTAGGAAACAACGTTCTTTTATTCTGAGCACACTCACGTTTCCTGTATGTCTTAGAGAATCTAGAAAGCAAGAGCGTGCTTCTTGCTCTAAAGCAGAGTGTGATCAATGGATGAGAACTCTGCTGTGTGTTTCACTTCAGAAATGTAGTTAAATCCCAGGCTCTGAGTCTTCCTACAAGAAAGACTTCTTTTCATGTAAGGGCAATTAATTTATATCTCAAACGAACTACATCGTTCAGGAATCTCACACATTTCTTATCTTAACTGACAAGCATTGGATGTTAAGGACATTTGCGTTGTATTAATTTCAAGCATAGTTGAACTTGATATGGTCTGTATGTACAGGAAACACCGTTCTTTTCTTCTGAGTACACTCACGTTTCCTGCTGTATTAGAGAATCTAGAAAGCAAGAGAGGGCTTCTTGCTCTAAAGCAGAGTGTGATCAATGGATGAGAACTCTACTGTGTGTTTCCCTTCAGAAAGGGAGTTAAATCCCAGGCTCTGTGTCTTCCTACAAGCAAGACTTCGTTTAAAGTAAGGGCAGTCACTTTTAAGCTCAAACTAATGACATCGGTCACGAAGCTCACACGTTTCTCATCTTAACTGACAAGCATTGGTTGTTAGAAGGCCAGTGCTTTGTACCAGTTTCAGAAGCAGAGTTGGACTAGATATGGTCCGTATGTGTAGGAAACACCGTTCATTTGTTCTCAGGACACTCAAGTTTCCTGCTGTCTTAGAGAGTCTGGAAATCTAGAGCGTGCTTCTTGCTCTAAAGCAGAGTGTGATCAATGGATGAGAACTCTGTTGTGTATTTCACTTCAGAAATGAAGTTAAATCCCTGGCTCTGAGTCTTCCTACAAGCAAGACTTCGTTTCAAGTAAGGGCAGTTACTTTACAGCTCAAATGAAATACATCGTTCATGAAGCTCACACGTTTCTCAGCTTAACTGCCAAGCATTGGATGTTAGAGGACCAGTGCTTTGTATCAGTTTCAGAAGCAGAGTTGGCCTAGATATGGTCCGTATTGTAGGAAACACTGTTCTTTTGTTCTCAGCACACTGACGTTTCATGCTGTCTTAGAGAATCTACAAAGCAAGAGAGGGCTTCTTGCTCTAAAGCAGAGTGTGATCCATGGATGAGAACTCTACTGTGTGTTTCCCTTCAGAAAGGGAGTTAAATCTTAGGCTCTGTGTCTTCCTACAAGCAAGACTTCATTTCAGGTAAGGGCTGTCACTTTTCAGCTCAAACGAACTACATCGTTGAAAAAGCTCACACGTTTCTCATCTTAACTGAAAAGCATCGGATGGTAGAAGGCCAGTGCTTTGTATCAGTTTCAGAAGCAGAGTTGGAATAATATGGTCTGTATGTGTAGGAAACACCTTTCTTTTTTTTTCAGCAAACTCACGGTTCCTGCTGTATTAGAAACTCTGGAAAGCAAGAGCGTGCTTCCTGCTCTAAAGCAGAGTGTGATCCATGGATGAGAACTCTGCTGTGTGTTTCCCTTCAGAAATGCAGTTAAATCCCAGGCTCTGCGTCTTCCTAAAACAAGACTTCTTTTCAGGTAAGGGCAGTTACTTTATAGCTCAAACAAATTACATGTAAACGAATCTCACACGTTTCTCATCTAAACTGACAAGCATTGGATGTTAGAGGACCTCTGGTTTGTTTCAGTTTCAGAAGCAGAGATGAACTACATATGGTCCATATGTTTAGGAAACAACGTTCTTATGTTCTGAGCACACTCACGTTTCGTGCTGTCTTAGAGACTCTAGAAAGCAAGAGCGTGCTTCTTGATCTAAAGCAGAGTGTGATCCATGGATGAGAACTCTGCCATTTGTTTCACTGCAGATATGGAGTTAAATCCCAGTCTCTGTGTCTTCCTACAAGCACTAATTCGTTTCAGGTAAGGGCAGTCACTTTTCAGCTCAAACGAACTACATTGTTTACGAAGCTCACACGTTTCTCATTTGATATGACAAGCATTGGTTGTTAGAGGACCAGTGCTTTGTATCAGTTTCAGAAGCAGAGTTGGACTAGATATGGTCCTCATGTGTAGGAAACCCCGTTCATTTGTTCTCAGGACACTCAAGTTTCCTGCTGTCTTAGAGACTCTGGAAATCTAGAGCGTGCTTCTTGCTCTAAAGCAGAGTGTGATCAATGGATGAGAACTCTGTTGTGTGTTTCACTTCAGAAATGGAGTTAAATCCCTGGCTCTGAGTCTTCCTACAAGCAAGACTTCGTTTCAGGTAAGGGCAGTTCCTTTACAGCTCAAACAAACTACATCGTTCACGAAGCTCACACGTTTCTCATCTTAACTGACAAGCATCGGATGTTAGAGGACCTCTGGTTTGTTTCAGTTTCAGAAGCAGAGATGAACTAGATATGGTCCGTATGTGAAAGGAAACACCGTTCTTTTTTTCTGAGCACACTCATGTTTCCTGATGTCTTAGAGACTCTAGAAAGCAAGAGCGTGCTTCTTGCTCTAAAGCAGAGTGTGATCCATGGATGATAACTCTGCCGTGTGTTTCACCTCAGAAATGGAGTTAAATCCCAGGCTCTTGTTTTTCTACTAGGAAGACATCGTTTCAGGTTAGGGCAGTCACTTTACACCTCAAACGATCTACATCGTTCACGAAGCTCAAACGTTTCTCATCTAAACTGACAAGCATTGGATGTTAGAGGACATTTGCTTTGTATCAATTTCAAGCAGAGTTGAACTAGATATGGTCCATATGTATAGGAAACACCGTTCTTTTCTTCTGAGCACACTCACGTGTCCTGCGGTATTACAGACTCTAGAAAGCAAGAGCGTGCTTCTTGCTCTAAAGCAGAGTGTGATACATGTATGAGAACTGTGTTGTGTGTTTCCCTTCAGAAATGGACTTAAATCCCAGGCCCTGTATCTTACTACAAGCAAGACTTCTTTTCAGGTAAGATCAGTCACTTTTCAGCTCAAACGAACTACATCGTTCACAAAGCTCAAACGTTTCTCATCCTAACTGACAAGCATCGGATGTTAGAAGGCCAGTGCTTTGTATCAGTTTCAGAAGCAGAGTTGGACTAATATGGTCTGTATGTGTAGGAAACACCGTTCTTTTTTTCTCAGCAAACTCATGTTTCCTGCTGTATTAGAGACTCTGGAAAGCAAAAGCGTGCTTCTTGGACTAAAGCAGAGTGTGATCCATGGATGAGTACTCTGCTGTGTGTTTCCCTTCAGAAATGGAGTTAAATCCGAGGCTCTGTGTCTTCTTACAAGCAAGACTTCATTTCAGGTAAGGGCAGTCATTTTTCAGCTAAAAAGAACTACATCATTCACGAAGCTAACAAGTTTCCCATCTTAAATGCCAAGCATTGGATGTTAGAGGACCAGTGCTTTGTATCAGTTTCAGAAGCAGAGTTGGCCTAGATATGGTCCGTATGTGTAGGAAACACTGTTCTTTTGTTCTCAGCACACTGACGTTTCGTGCTGTCTTAGAGAATCTAGAAAGCAAGAGAGGGCTTCTTGCTCTAAAGCAGAGTGTGATCCATGGATGAGAACTCTACTGTGTGTTTCCCTTCAGAAAGGGAGTTAAATCCCAGGCTCTGTGTCTTCCTACAAGCAAGACTTCGTTTCAAGTAAGGACAGTCACTTTTAAGCTGAAAATAACTACATTGGTCATGAAGCTCACACGTTTCTCATCTTAACTGACAAGCATTGAATGTTAGGGAACCATGTTTTGTATCAGTTTCAGAAGCAGAGTAGGACTAGATATGGTCCGTATGTGTAGGAAACACCGTTCATTTGTTCTCAGGACACTCAAGTTTCCTGCTGTCTTAGAGTCTGGAAATCTAGAGCGTGCTTCTGGCTCTAAAGCAGAGTGTGATCAATGGATGAGAACTCTGTTGTGTATTTCACTTCAGAAATGAAGTTAAATCCCTGGCTCTGAGTCTTCCTACAAGCAAGACTTCGTTTCAAGTAAGGGCAGTTACTTTACAGCTCAAATGAAATACATCGTTCACGAAGCTCACACGTTTCTCATCTTAACTGAGAAGCATTGGATCTTAAAGGACCTTTGCTTTGTATCAATTTCAAGCAGAGTTGAACTAGATATGGTCTGTATGTGTAGGAAACACCTTTCTTTTTTTTTCAGCAAACTCACGTTTCCTGCTGTATTAGAAACTCTGGAAAGCAAGAGCGTGCTTCCTGCTCTAAAGCAGAGTGTGATCCATGGATGAGAACTCTGCTGTGTGTTTCCCTTCAGAAATGCAGTTAAATCCCAGGCTCTGTGTCTTCCTATAAGCAAGACTTCTTTTCAGGTAAGGGCAGTTACTTTACACCTCAAACAAATTACATGTAAACGAAGCTCACACGTTTCTCATCTAAACTGACAAGCATTGGATGTTAGATGACCTCTGGTTTGTTTCAGTTTCAGAAGCAGAGATGAACTACATATGGTCCGTATGTTTAGGAAAAACCGTTCTTTTGTTCTGAGCACACTCACGTTTGCTGCTGTCTTAGAGACTCTAGAAAGCAAGAGCGTGCTTCTTGCTCTAAAGCAGAGTGTGATCAATGGATGAGAACTCTGCTGACTGTTTCACTTCAGAAATGGAGTTAAATCCCTGGCTCTGAGTCTTCCTACAAGCAAGACTTCGTTTCAGGTATGGGCAGTCACTTTTCAGCTCAAACAAACTACATCGTTCACGAAGCTCACACGTTTCTCATCTTAACTGACAAGCATCAGATGTTAGAAGGCCAGTGCTTTGTATCAGTTTCAGAAGCAGAGTTGGCCTAGATATGGTCCTTATGTGTAGGAAGTCACCGTTCTTTTGTTCTCAGCTCACTCACGTTTCCTGCTGTCTTAGAGAATCTAGAAAGCAAGAGCGTGCTTCTTGCTCTAAAGCAGAGTGTGAGCAATGGATGAGAACTATACTGTGTGTTTTCCTTCGTTAATGGAGTTAAATCCCAGGCTCTGTGTCTTCCTACAAGCACAACTTCGTTTCAGGTAAAGGCCGTCATTTTTCAGCTCTGGCGAAATACTTCGTTCAAGAAGCTCACACGTTTGTCATCCTAACTGAAAAGCATCTGATGTTAGAGGACCTCTGGTTTGTTTCAGTTTCAGAAGCATAGATGAACTAGATATGGTCCGTATGTGTTGGAAACACCGTTCTTTTGTTCTGAGCACACTAATGTTTCTTGCTGTCTTAGAGACTCTAGAAAGCAAGAGCGTGCTTCTTCCTCTAAAGACGAGTGTGATCCATGGATGAGAACTCTGCTGTGTGTTTCAATTCAGAATTGGAGTTATATTCTAGGCTCTGATTCTTCCTACAAGGAAGACTTCTTTTCAGGTAAGGGCAGTTACTTTACACCCCAAACGAACATATCGTTCATGAAGCTCACACGTTTCTCAGTTAAACGGACAAGCATTGGATGTTAGAGGACCTCTGGTTTGTTTCATTTTCAGAAGCAGAGATGAACTAGATATGGTCTGTATGTGTTGGAAACACCGTTCTTTTGTTCTGAGCACACTCAAGTTTCCTGCTGTATTAGAGACTCTAGAAAGCAAGAGAGGGCTTCTTGCTCTAAAGCAGAGTGTGATCCATGGATGAGAACTGTGTTGTGTGTTTACCTTCACAAATGGAGTTAAATCCCAGGCTCTGTGTCTTCCTACAAGCAAGACTTCGTTTCAGGTAAGGGCAGCCACTTTTCAGCTCAAACGAACTACATCGTTCACGAAGCTCACACGTTTCTCATCTTAACTGACATGCATTGGATGTTAGAAGGCCAGTACTTTGTATCAGTTTCAGAAGCAGAGTTGGACTAATATGGTCCATATGTGTAGGAAACACCGTCCTTTTTTTCTGAGCAAACTCACGTTTCCTGCTGTATTAGAGACTCTGGAAAACAAGAGGGTGCTTCTTGATCTAAAGCAGAGTGTGATCCATGGATGAGAACTCTGCTGTGTGTTTCCCTTCAGAAATGTAGTTAAATCCCAGGCTCTGTGTCTTCCTACAAGCAAAATTTTTTTTCAAGTAAGGGCAGTCACTTTTAAGCTCAAATGAACTACATTGGTCACGAAGTTTCCATGGTTCTCATATTAACTGACAAGCATTGAATGTTAGATGACCATGCTTTGTATCAGTTACAGAAGCAGAGTTGGACTAGATATGGTCTGTATGTGTAGGAAACACCGTTCATTTTTTCTCAGGACACTCAAGTTTCCTGCTGTCTTAGAGACTCTGGAAATCTAGAGCGTGCTTCTTGCTCTAAAGCAGAGTGTGAACAATGGATGAGAACGCTGTTGTGTGCTTCACTTCAGAAATGGAGTTAAATCCCTGGCTCTGAGTCTTCCTACAAGCAAGACATGTTTTCAGATAAGGGCAGTTACTTTACAGCTCAAACGAACTACATCTAAATGAAGCTCACACGTTTCTCATCTAAACTGACAAGCATTGGATATTAGAGGATCTCTGGTTTGTTTCAGTTTCAGAAGCAGAGATGAACAAGATATGGTCCATATTTGTAGGAAACAACGTTCTTTTCTTCTGAGCACACTCACGTTTCCTGTATATCTTAGAGAATCTAGAAATCTAGAGCGTGCTTCTTACTCTAACCTGAGTGTGATCCATGGATGAGAACTCTGCTGTGTGTTTCACATCAGAAATGGAGTTAAATACCAGGCTCTGAGTCTTCGTACAAGGAAGACTTCTTTTCAGGTAAGGGCAGTTACTTTACAGCCCAAACGAACTACATCGTTCATGAAGCTCACACGTTTCTCACCTAAACGGACAAGCATTGGATGTTAGAGGACCTCTGGTTTTTTTCAGTTTCAGAAGCAGAGATGAACTAGATATGGTCCGTATGTGTTGGAAACACCGTTCTTTTGTTCTGAGCACACTCAAGTTTCCTGCTGTATTAGAGACTCTAGAAAGCAAGAGAGGGCTTCTTGCTCTAAAGCAGAGTGTGATCCATGGATGAGAACTATGAAGTGTTTTCCTTCAGAAATGGAGTTAAATCCCAGGCTCTGTGTTTGCCTACCAGGAAGACATCGTTTCTGGTTAGTGCAGTCAATTTTCAGCTCAAACGACCTACATCGTTCCCGAAGCTCACACGTTTTTCATCTTAACTGACAAGCATTGAATGTTAGAGAACCAGTGCTTTTTATCAGTTTCAGAAGCAGATTTGGATTAGATATGGTCCGTAAGTGTAGGAAACACTGTTCTTTTTTTCTCAGTAAACTCACGTTTCCTGCTGTATTAGAGACTCTGGAAAGCAAGAGCGTGCTTCTTGATCTAAAGCAGAGTAGGATCCATAGATGAGAACTGTGCTGTGTGTTTCACTTCAGAAATGTAGTTAAATCCCAGGCTCTGTGTCTTCCTACAATCAAAATTTTTTTTCAAGTAAGGGCAGTCACTTTTAAGCTCAAACGAACTACATTGGTCACGAAGCTTCCACGGTTCTCATATTAACTGACGAGCATTGAATGTTAGAGAACCATGCTTTGTATCAGTTTCAGAAGCAGAGTTGGACAAGATATGGTCCGTATGTGTAGGAAACACCGTTCATTTTTTCTCAGGACTCTCAAGTTTCCTGCTGTCTTAGAGACTCTGGAAATCTAGAGCGTGCTTCTTGCTCTAAAGCAGAGTGTGATCAATGGATGAGAACTCTGCTGTGTGTTTCTCTTCAGAAATGGAGTTAAATCCCAGGCTCTGAGTCTTCCTTCAAGCAAGAGTTCGTTTTAGGTTAGGGCCTTTACTTTACAGCTGAAACGAACTACATCTAAACGAAGCTCACACATTTCTCATCTTAAATGACAAGCATCGGATGTTAGAGAACCTGTGGTTTGTTTCAGTTTCAGAAGCAGAGTTGAACTAGATATGGTCTGTATGTGTAGGAAACACCGTTCTTTTGTTCTGAGCATACTCAAGTTTCCTGCTGTATTAGAGATTCTAGAAAGCAAGAGCGTGCTTCTTGCTCTAAAGCAGAGTGTGATCCATGGATGAGAACTATGCTGTGTGTTTCCCTTCAGAAATGGAGTTAAATCGCAGGCTCTGAGTCTTCCTACAAGCAAGACTTCGTTTCAGGTAAGGGCAGTTACTTTACAGCTCAAACGAACTACATCGTTCACGAAGCTCACACGTTTCTCTTCTTAACTGACAAGCATTGGATGTTATAGGACCAGTGCTTTGTATCAGTTTCAGAAGCAGAGTTGAAATAGATATGGTCAGTATATGTAGGAAACACTGTTTTTATTCCTCAGCACACTCACGTTTCCTGCTGTCTTAGAGACTCTAGAAAGCTAGAGCGTGCTTCTTGCTCTAAACCGGAGTGTGATCCATGGATGAGAACTATGCTGTGTGTTTCCCTTCAGAAATGGAGTTAAATCCCGACCTCTGTGTCTTCCAACATGCCAGATTCCGTTTCAGGTAAGAGCAGTCACTTTTCATCTCAAAGGAACTACAACGTTCCCGAAGCTAACACGTTTCTCATCTTAACTGACAAGCATTGGATGTTACAGGACCAGTGCTTTGTATCAGTTTCAGAAGCAGAGTTGGAATAGATATGGTCTGTATGTGTAGGAAACACCGTTCTTTTGTTTTCATCAGACTCAGGTTTCCTGCTGTCTTAGTGACTCTGGAAAGCAAGAGCGTGCTTCTTGCTCTAAAGCAGAGTGTCATCAAAGGATGAGAACTCTCCTTTGTGTTTCACTTCAGAAATGGAGTTAAATACCAGGCTCTGAGTCTTCCTACAAGCAAGACTTCGAATCAGGTAAGGGCAGTTACTTTACAGCTCAAACGAACTACATCTAAATGAAACTCACACGTTTCACATCTAAACTGACAAGCAGTGGATATTAGAAGACCTCTGGTTTGTTTCAGTTTCAGAAGCAGAGATGAACTAGATATGGTCCGTATTTGTAGGAAACACCGTTCTTTTGTTCTGAGCACAGTCACGTTTCCTACTAGGAAGACATCGTTTCAGGTTAGGGCAGTCACTTCAGCTCAAAAGAGGTACATTGTTCACGAAGCTCACTTGTGTCTCATCTTAACTGACAAGCATTGGATGTTAGAGAACGAGTGCTTAGTATCAGTTTCAGAAGCAGAATTGGACTAGATATGGTTCGTATGTGTAGGAAACACAGTTCTTTGTTCTGAGCACACTCACGTTTCCTGCTGTCTTAGAGAATCTACAAAGCAAGAGCGTGCTTCTTGCTCTAAAGCAGAGTGTGATCTATGGATGAGAACTGTGCTGTGTGTTTCACTTCAGAAATGGAGTTAAATCCCAGGCTGTCTGTGTTCCTACAATCAAGACTTCGTTTCAGGTAAGGGAATTTACTTACAGCTCAAATGAACTACATCATTCACGAAGCTCACACGTTTCTGATCTTAACTGACAAGCATTGAATGTTAGAGGACCTGTGGTTTCCTTCAGTTTCAGAAGCAGAGTTGAACTAGATATGGTCCGTATGTGTAGGAAACACCTTACTTTTGTTCTCAGCACACTCACGTTTCCTGCTGTCTTAGAGAATCTAGAAAGCAAGAGCGTTCTTGTTGCTCTAATGCAGAGTGTGATACATGGATGAGAACTAGGCTGTGTGTTTCCCTTCAGAAATGGTGTTAAATACCAGGCTCTGTGTCTTCCTACAATCAAGACTTCGTTTCAGGAAAGGGCAGTCACTTTTCAGCTGAAAGGAACTACATCGTTCACGAAGCTCACACGTTTCTCATCTTAACTGACAAGCATTGGATGTTAGAGGACCTGTGGTTTCTTTCAGTTTCAGAATCAGAGTTGAACTAGATATGGTCCGTATGTGTAGGAAACACCGTTCTTTTGTTCTCATCACACTCACGTTTCCTGATGTCTTAGAGACTCTGGAAAGCAAGAGCGTGCTTCTTGCTCTAAAGCAGAGTGTGATCCATGGATGAGAACTTTGCTGTGTGTTTCACTTCAGAAATGGAGTTAAATTCCAGGCTCTGTGTCTTCCTACAAGCAAGACTTCGTTTCAGGTAAGGGCAGTTACTTACAGCTCAAACGAACTACATCGTTCCAGAGCTCACATATTTCTCATCTTAACTGACAAGCATTGGATGTTAGAGGACCTGTGGTTTTTTCAGTTTCAGAAGCAGAGTTGAACTAGATATGGTCCATATGTGTAGGAAACACCGTTCTTTTGTTCTCATCACACTCACGTTTCCTGCTGTCTTACAGACTCTGGAAAGCAAGTACGTGCTTCTTGCTCTAATGCAGAGTGTGATCCATGGACAAGAACTATGCTGTGTGTTTCCCTTCAGAAATGGAGTTAAATCCCAGGCTCTGTGTTTTCCTACCAGGAAAACTTCGTTTCAGGTACGGGCAGTTACTTTTCAGCTCATATGAACTACATCGTTCACGAAGCTCACACGTTTCTCATCTTAACTGACAAGCATTGGATGTTAGAGGACCAGTGCTTTGTATCAGTTTCAGAAGCAGAGTTGGACTAGATATGGTCCGTATGTATAGGAAACAGCGTTCTTTGGTTCTCATCACACTCACGTTTCGTGCCTTCTAAGAGACTCTGGAAAGCAGGTCGTGCTTCTTGCTGTAAAACAGAGTGTGATCCATGGATGAGAACTATGCTGCGTGTTTCCCTTCAGAAATGGAGTTAAATTCGAGGCTCTGTGTCTTCCTACAAGCAAGACTTCGTTTCAGGTAAGGGCAGTTACTTACAGCTCAAATGAACTTCATCGTTCACTAAGCTCACACGTTTCTCATCTTGACTGACAAGCATTGGATGTTAGAGGACCTGTGGTTTCTTTCAGTTTCAGAATCAGAGTTGAACTAGATATGGTCTGTATGTGTAGGAAACACCGTTCTTTTGTTCTCATCACACTCACGTTTCCTGATGTCTTAGAGACTCTGGAAAGCAAGAGCGTGCTTCTTGCTCTAAAGCAGAGTGTGATCCATGGATATGAACTTTGCTGTGTGTTTCACTTCAGAAATGGAGTTAAATTCCAGGCTCTGTGTCTTCCTACAAGCAAGACTTCGTTTCAGGTAAGGGCAGTTACTTACAGCTCAAACGAACTACATCGTTCCCGAAGCTCACATGTTTCTCATCTTAACTGACAAGCATTGGATGTTAGAGGACCTGTGGTTTTTTCAGTTTCAGAAGCAGAGTTGAACTAGATATGGTCCATATGTGTAGGAAACACCGTTCTTTTGTTCTCATCACACTCACGTTTCCTGCTGTCTTAGAGACTCTGGAAAGCAAGAGCGTGCTTCTTGCTCTAATGCAGAGTGTGATCCATGGACAAGAACTATGCTGTGTGTTTCCCTTCAGAAATGGAGTTAAATCCCCGGCTCTGTGTCTTCCTACAATCAAGACTTCGTTTCAGGTAAGGGCAGTCACTTTTCAGCTCAAACGATCTACATTGTTCACGAAGCTAACACGTTTCTCATCTAAACTGACAAGAATTGGATGTTAGAGGACCTCTGGTTTGTTTCAGTTTCAGAAGCAGAGATGAACTAGATACGGTCCGTATTTTTAGGAAACACCGTTCTTTTGTTCTGAGCACACACAAGTTTCCTGCTGTATTAGAGACTCGAGAATGCAAGAGAGGGCTTCTTGCTCTAAAGAAGAGTGTCATCCATGGATGAGAACTATGATGTGTTTTCCTTCAGAAATGGAGTTAAATCCCAGGCTCTGTGTTTTCCTACCAGGAAGACATCTTTTCAGGTTAGGGCAGTCACTTTTCAGCTCAAACGACCTACATCATTCATGAAGCTCACACATTTCTCATCTTAACTGACAAGCTTTGGATGTTAGAGGACCAGTGCTTTGTATCAGTTTCAGAAGCAGAGTTGGACTAGATATGGTCCGTATGTGTAGGAAACACTGTTCTTTGTTCTAGCACACTCAATTTTCCTGCTCTATTAGAGAATCTAGAAAGCAAGGGCGTTCTTCTTGCTCTAAAGCAGAGTGTGGTCCATGGATGAGAACTCTGCTGTGTGTTTCCCTTCAGAAATGGAGTTAAATCCCCGCTCTGTGTCTTCCTATAATCAAGACTGCATTTCAGGTAATGGCAGTCACTTTTCAGCTCAAACGAACTACATCGTTCACGAAGCTAACACGTTTCTCATCTTAACACACAAGCATCGGATGTTAGAGGACCAGTGCTTTGTATGATTTTCAGAAGCAGATTTGGACTAGATATGGTCCGTAGGTGTAGGAAACACCGTTCTTTTGTTCTCATCACACTCACGTTTCCTGCCGTCTAAGAGACTCTGGAAATCAAGAGCGTGCTTCTTGCTGTAAAACAGAGTGTGATCCATGGATGAGAACTCTGCTGCGTGTTTCCCTTCAGAAATGGAGTTAAATTCCAGGCTCTGTGTCTTCCTAGAAGCAAGACTTCGTTTCAGGTAAGGGCAGTTACTTACAGCTCAAATGAACTACATCGTTCCCGAAGCTCACACGTTTCTCATCTTAACTGACAAGCATTGGATGTTAGAGGACCTGTGGTTTCTTTCAGTTTCAGAATCAGAGTTGAACTAGATATGGTCCCTATGTGTAGGAAACACCGTTCTTTTGTTCTCATCACACTCACGTTTCCTGCTGTCTTAGAGACTCTGGAAAGCAAGAGCGTGCTTCTTGCTCTAATGCAGAGTGTGATCCATGGACAAGAACTATGCTGTGTGTTTCCCTTCAGAAATGGAGTTAAATCCCCGGCTCTGTGTCTTCCTACAATCAAGACTTCGTTTCAGGTAAGGGCAGTCACTTTTCAGCTCAAACGATCTACATTGTTCACGATGCTAACACGTTTCTCATCTAAACTGACAAGAATTGGATGTTAGAGGACCTCTGGTTTGTTTCAGTTTCAGAAGCAGAGATGAACTAGATACGGTCCGTATTTTTAGGAAACACCGTTCTTTTGTTCTGAGCACACACAAGTTTCCTGCTGTATTAGAGACTCGAGAATGCAAGAGAGGGCTTCTTGCTCTAAAGAAGAGTGTCATCCATGGATGAGAACTATGATGTGTTTTCCTTCAGAAATGGAGTTAAATCCCAGGCTCTGTGTTTTCCTACCAGGAAGACATCTTTTCAGGTTAGGGCAGTCACTTTTCAGCTCAAACGACCTACATCATTCATGAAGCTCACACATTTCTCATCTTAACTGACAAGCTTTGGATGTTAGAGGACCAGTGCTTGTATCAGTTTCAGAAGCAGAGTTGGACTAGATATGGTCCGTATGTGTAGGAAACACTGTTCCTTTGTTCTAGCACACTCAATTTTCCTGCTGTATTAGAGAATCTAGAAAGCAAGAGCGTTCTTCTTGCTCTAAAGCAGAGTGTGGTCCATGGATGAGAACTCTGCTGTGTGTTTCCCTTCAGAAATGGAGTTAAATCCCCGCTCTGTGTCTTCCTATAATCAAGACTGCATTTCAGGTAATGGCAGTCACTTTTCAGCTCAAACGAACTACATCGTTCACGAAGCTAAGACGTTTCTCATCTTAACACACAAGCATCGGATGTTAGAGGACCAGTGCTTTCTATGATTTTCAGAAGCAGATTTGGACTAGATATGGTCCGTAGGTGTAGGAAAGACCGTTCTTTTGTTCTCATCACACTCACGTTTCCTGCCGTCTAAGAGACTCTGGAAAGGAAGAGCGTGCTTCTTGCTGTAAAACAGAGTGTGATCCATGGATGAGAACTCTGCTGCGTGTTTCCCTTCAGAAATGGAGTTAAATTCCAGGCTCTGTGTCTTCCTACAAGCAAGACTTCGTTTCAGGTAAGGGCAGTTACTTACAGCTCAAATGAACTACATCGTTCCCGAAGCTCACACGTTTCTCATCTTAACTGACAAGCATTGGATGTTAGAGGACCTGTGGTTTCTTTCAGTTTCAGAATCAGAGTTGAACTAGATATGGTCCGTATGTGTAGGAAACACCGTTCTTTTGTTCTCATCACACTCACGTTTCCTGATGTCTTAGAGACTCTGGAAAGCAAGAGCGTGCTTCTTGCTCTAAAGCAGAGTGTGATCCATGGATGAGAACTTTGCTGTGTGTTTCACTTCAGAAATGGAGTTAAATTCCAGGCTCTGTGTCTTCCTACAAGCAAGACTTCGTTTCAGGTAAGGGCAGTTACTTACAGCTCAAACGAACTACATCGTTCCAGAGCTCACATATTTCTCAACTTAACTGACAAGCATTGGATGTTAGAGGACCTGTGGTTTTTTCAGTTTCAGAAGCAGAGTTGAACTAGATATGGTCCATATGTGTAGGAAACACCGTTCTTTTGTTCTCATCACACTCACGTTTCCTGCTGTCTTAGAGACTCTGGAAAGCAAGTGCGTGCTTCTTGCTGTAATGCAGAGTGTGATCCATGGACAAGAACTATGCTGTGTGTTTCCCTCAGAAATGGAGTTAAATCCCAGGCTCTGTGTTTTCCTACCAGGAAAACTTCGTTTCAGGTACGGGCAGTTACTTTTCAGCTCATATGAACTACATCGTTCACGAAGCTCACATATTTCTCATCTTAACTGACAAGCATTGGATGTTAGAGGACCAGTGCTTTGTATCAGTTTCAGAAGCAGAGTTGGACTAGATATGGTCCGTATGTGTAGGAAACACCGTTCTTTGGTTCTCATCACACTCACGTTTCGTGCCTTCTAAGAGACTCTGGAAAGCAGGGCGTGCTTCTTGCTGTAAAACAGAGTGTGATCCATGGATGAGAACTATGCTGCGTGTTTCCCTTCAGAAATGGAGTTAAATTCGAGGCTCTGTGTCTTCCTACAAGCAAGACTTCGTTTCAGGTAAGGGCAGTTACTTACAGCTCAAATGAACTTCATCGTTCACTAAGCTCACACGTTTCTCATCTTGACTGACAAGCATTGGATGTTAGAGGACCTGTGGTTTCTTTCAGTTTCAGAATCAGAGTTGAACTAGATATGGTCCGTATGTGTAGGAAACACCGTTCTTTTGTTCTCATCACACTCACGTTTCCTGATGTCTTAGAGACTCTGGAAAGCAAGAGCGTGCTTCTTGCTCTAAAGCAGAGTGTGATCCATGGATGAGAACTTTGCTGTGTGTTTCACTTCAGAAATGGAGTTAAATTCCAGGCTCTGTGTCTTCCTACAAGCAAGACTTCGTTTCAGGTAAGGGCAGTTACTTACAGCTCAAACGAACTACATCGTTCCAGAGCTCACATATTTCTCAACTTAACTGACAAGCATTGGATGTTAGAGGACCAGTGCTTTGTATCAGTTTCAGAAGCAGAGTTGGACTAGATATGGTCCGTATGTGTAGGAAACACCGTTCTTTGGTTCTCATCACACTCACGTTTCGTGCCTTCTAAGAGACTCTGGAAAGCAGGGCATGCTTCTTGCTGTAAAACAGAGTGTGATCCATGGATGAGAACTATGCTGCGTGTTTCCCTTCAGAAATGGAGTTAAATCCCCGGCTCTGTGTCTTCCTACAATCAAGACTTCGTTTCAGGTAAGGGCAGTCACTTTTCAGCTCAAACGATCTACATTGTTCACGAAGCTAACACGTTTCTCATCTAAACTGACAAGAATTGGATGTTAGAGGACCTCTGGTTTGTTTCAGTTTCAGAAGCAGAGATGAACTAGATACGGTCCGTATTTTTAGGAAACACCGTTCTTTTGTTCTGAGCACACACAAGTTTCCTGCTGTATTAGAGACTCGAGAATGCAAGAGAGGGCTTCTTGCTCTAAAGAAGAGTGTCATCCATGGATGAGAACTATGATGTGTTTTCCTTCAGAAATGGAGTTAAATCCCAGGCTCTGTGTTTTCCTACCAGGAAGACATCTTTTCAGGTTAGGGCAGTCACTTTTCAGCTCAAACGACCTACATCATTCATGAAGCTCACACATTTCTCATCTTAACTGACAAGCTTTGGATGTTAGAGGACCAGTGCTTTGTATCAGTTTCAGAAGCAGAGTTGGACTAGATATGGTCCGTATGTGTAGGAAACACTGTTCCTTTGTTCTAGCACACTCAATTTTCCTGCTGTATTAGAGAATCTAGAAAGCAAGAGCGTTCTTCTTGCTCTAAAGCAGAGTGTGGTCCATGGATGAGAACTCTGCTGTGTGTTTCCCTTCAGAAATGGAGTTAAATCCCCGCTCTGTGTCTTCCTATAATCAAGACTGCATTTCAGGTAATGGCAGTCACTTTTCAGCTCAAACGAACTACATCGTTCACGAAGCTAACACGTTTCTCATCTTAACACACAAGCATCGGATGTTAGAGGACCAGTGCTTTGTATGATTTTCAGAAGCAGATTTGGACTAGATATGGTCCGTAGGTGTAGGAAAGACCGTTCTTTTGTTCTCATCACACTCACGTTTCCTGCCGTCTAAGAGACTCTGGAAAGCAAGAGCGTGCTTCTTGCTGTAAAACAGAGTGTGATCCATGGATGAGAACTCTGCTGCGTGTTTCCCTTCAGAAATGGAGTTAAATTCCAGGCTCTGTGTCTTCCTTCAAGCAAGACTTCGTTTCAGGTAAGGGCAGTTACTTACAGCTCAAATGAACTACATCGTTCCCGAAGCTCACACGTTTCTCATCTTAACTGACAAGCATTGGATGTTAGAGGACCTGTGGTTTCTTTCAGTTTCAGAATCAGAGTTGAACTAGATATGGTCCGTATGTGTAGGAAACACCGTTCTTTTGTTCTCATCACACTCACGTTTCCTGATGTCTTAGAGACTCTGGAAAGCAAGAGCGTGCTTCTTGCTCTAAAGCAGAGTGTGATCCATGGATGAGAACTTTGCTGTGTGTTTCACTTCAGAAATGGAGTTAAATTCCAGGCTCTGTGTCTTCCTACAAGCAAGACTTCGTTTCAGGTAAGGGCAGTTACTTACAGCTCAAACGAACTACATCGTTCCAGAGCTCACATATTTCTCATCTTAACTGACAAGCATTGGATGTTAGAGGACCTGTGGTTTTTTCAGTTTCAGAAGCAGAGTTGAACTAGATATGGTCCATATGTGTAGGAAACACCGTTCTTTTGTTCTCATCACACTCAACTTTCCTGCTGTATTAGAGACTCTGGAAAGCAAGAGCGTGCTTCTTGCTCTAATGCAGAGTGTGATCCATGGACAAGAACTATGCTGTGTGTTTCCCTTCAGAAATGGAGTTAAATCCCAGGCTCTGTGTTTTCCTACCAGGAAAACTTCGTTTCAGGTACGGGCAGTTTCTTTTCAGCTCATATGAACTACATCGTTCACAAAGCTCAAACGTTTCTCATCTTAACTGACAAGCATTGGATGTTAGAGGACCAGTGCTTTGTATCAGTTTCAGAAGCAGAGTTGGACTAGATATGGTCCGTATGTGTAGGAAACACCGTTCTTTGGTTCTCATCACACTCACGTTTCGTGCCTTCTAAGAGACTCTGGACAGCAGGGCGTGCTTCTTGCTGTAAAACAGAGTGTGATCCATGGATGAGAACTATGCTGCGTGTTTCCCTTCAGAAATGGAGTTAAATTCGAGGCTCTGTGTCTTCCTACAAGCAAGACTTCGTTTCAGGTAAGGGCAGTTACTTACAGCTCAAATGAACTTCATCGTTCACTAAGCTCACACGTTTCTCATCTTGACTGACAAGCATTGGATGTTAGAGGACCTGTGGTTTCTTTCAGTTTCAGAATCAGAGTTGAACTAGATATGGTCCGTATGTGTAGGAAACACCGTTCTTTTGTTCTCATCACACTCACGTTTCCTGATGTCTTAGAGACTCTGGAAAGCAAGAGCGTGCTTCTTGCTCTAAAGCAGAGTGTGATCCATGGATGAGAACTTTGCTGTGTGTTTCACTTCAGAAATGGAGTTAAATTCCAGGCTCTGTGTCTTCCTACAAGCAAGACTTCGTTTCAGGTAAGGGCAGTTACTTACAGCTCAAACGAACTACATCGTTCCCGAAGCTCACATGTTTCTCATCTTAACTGACAAGCATTGGATGTTAGAGGACCTGTGGTTTTTTCAGTTTCAGAAGCAGAGTTGAACTAGATATGGTCCATATGTGTAGGAAACACCGTTCTTTTGTTCTCATCACACTCACGTTTCCTGCTGTCTTAGAGACTCTGGAAAGCAAGAGCGTGCTTCTTGCTCTAATGCAGAGTGTGATCCATGGACAAGAACTATGCTGTGTGTTTCCCTTCAGAAATGGAGTTAAATCCCCGGCTCTGTGTCTTCCTACAATCAAGACTTCGTTTCAGGTAAGGGCAGTCACTTTTCAGCTCAAACGATCTACATTGTTCACGAAGCTAACACGTTTCTCATCTAAACTGACAAGAATTGGATGTTAGAGGACCTCTGGTTTGTTTCAGTTTCAGAAGCAGAGATGAACTAGATACGGTCCGTATTTTTAGGAAACACCGTTCTTTTGTTCTGAGCACACACAAGTTTCCTGCTGTATTAGAGACTCGAGAATGCAAGAGAGGGCTTCTTGCTCTAAAGAAGAGTGTCATCCATGGATGAGAACTATGATGTGTTTTCCTTCAGAAATGGAGTTAAATCCCAGGCTCTGTGTTTTCCTACCAGGAAGACATCTTTTCAGGTTAGGGCAGTCACTTTTCAGCTCAAACGACCTACATCATTCATGAAGCTCACACATTGCTCATCTTAACTGACAAGCTTTGGATGTTAGAGGACCAGTGCTTTGTATCAGTTTCAGAAGCAGAGTTGGACTAGATATGGTCCGTATGTGTAGGAAACACTGTTCCTTTGTTCTAGCACACTCAATTTTCCTGCTGTATTAGAGAATCTAGAAAGCAAGAGCGTTCTTCTTGCTCTAAAGCAGAGTGTGGTCCATGGATGAGAACTCTGCTGTGTGTTTCCCTTCAGAAATGGAGTTAAATCCCCGCTCTGTGTCTTCCTATAATCAAGACTGCATTTCAGGTAATGGCAGTCACTTTTCAGCTCAAACGAACTACATCGTTCACGAAGCTAACATGTTTCTCATCTTAACACACAAGCATCGGATGTTAGAGGACCAGTGCTTTGTATGATTTTCAGAAGCAGATTTGGACTAGATATGGTCCGTAGGTGTAGGAAAGACCGTTCTTTTGTTCTCATCACACTCACGTTTCCTGCCGTCTAAGAGACTCTGGAAAGCAAGAGCGTGCTTCTTGCTGTAAAACAGAGTGTGATCCATGGATGAGAACTCTGCTGCGTGTTTCCCTTCAGAAATGGAGTTAAATTCCAGGCTCTGTGTCTTCCTTCAAGCAAGACTTCGTTTCAGGTAAGGGCAGTTACTTACAGCTCAAATGAACTACATCGTTCCCGAAGCTCACACGTTTCTCATCTTAACTGACAAGCATTGGATGTTAGAGGACCTGTGGTTTCTTTCAGTTTCAGAATCAGAGTTGAACTAGATATGGTCCGTATGTGTAGGAAACACCGTTCTTTTGTTCTCATCACACTCACGTTTCCTGATGTCTTAGAGACTCTGGAAAGCAAGAGCGTGCTTCTTGCTCTAAAGCAGAGTGTGATCCATGGATGAGAACTTTGCTGTGTGTTTCACTTCAGAAATGGAGTTAAATTCCAGGCTCTGTGTCTTCCTACAAGCAAGACTTCGTTTCAGGTAAGGGCAGTTACTTACAGCTCAAACGAACTACATCGTTCCAGAGCTCACATATTTCTCATCTTAACTGACAAGCATTGGATGTTAGAGGACCTGTGGTTTTTTCAGTTTCAGAAGCAGAGTTGAACTAGATATGGTCCATATGTGTAGGAAACACCGTTCTTTTGTTCTCATCACACTCAACTTTCCTGCTGTATTAGAGACTCTGGAAAGCAAGAGCGTGCTTCTTGCTCTAATGCAGAGTGTGATCCATGGACAAGAACTATGCTGTGTGTTTCCCTTCAGAAATGGAGTTAAATCCCAGGCTCTGTGTTTTCCTACCAGGAAAACTTCGTTTCAGGTACGGGCAGTTTCTTTTCAGCTCATATGAACTACATCGTTCACAAAGCTCAAACGTTTCTCATCTTAACTGACAAGCATTGGATGTTAGAGGACCAGTGCTTTGTATCAGTTTCAGAAGCAGAGTTGGACTAGATATGGTCCGTATGTGTAGGAAACACCGTTCTTTGGTTCTCATCACACTCACGTTTCGTGCCTTCTAAGAGACTCTGGACAGCAGGGCGTGCTTCTTGCTGTAAAACAGAGTGTGATCCATGGATGAGAACTATGCTGCGTGTTTCCCTTCAGAAATGGAGTTAAATTCGAGGCTCTGTGTCTTCCTACAAGCAAGACTTCGTTTCAGGTAAGGGCAGTTACTTACAGCTCAAATGAACTTCATCGTTCACTAAGCTCACACGTTTCTCATCTTGACTGACAAGCATTGGATGTTAGAGGACCTGTGGTTTCTTTCAGTTTCAGAATCAGAGTTGAACTAGATATGGTCCGTATGTGTAGGAAACACCGTTCTTTTGTTCTCATCACACTCACGTTTCCTGATGTCTTAGAGACTCTGGAAAGCAAGAGCGTGCTTCTTGCTCTAAAGCAGAGTGTGATCCATGGATGAGAACTTTGCTGTGTGTTTCACTTCAGAAATGGAGTTAAATTCCAGGCTCTGTGTCTTCCTACAAGCAAGACTTCGTTTCAGGTAAGGGCAGTTGCTTACAGCTCAAACGAACTACATCGTTCCCGAAGCTCACATGTTTCTCATCTTAACTGACAAGCATTGGATGTTAGAGGACCTGTGGTTTTTTCAGTTTCAGAAGCAGAGTTGAACTAGATATGGTCCATATGTGTAGGAAACACCGTTCTTTTGTTCTCATCACACTCACGTTTCCTGCTGTCTTAGAGACTCTGGAAAGCAAGAGCGTGCTTCTTGCTCTAATGCAGAGTGTGATCCATGGACAAGAACTATGCTGTGTGTTTCCCTTCAGAAATGGAGTTAAATCCCCGGCTCTGTGTCTTCCTACAATCAAGACTTCGTTTCAGGTAAGGGCAGTCACTTTTCAGCTCAAACGATCTACATTGTTCACGAAGCTAACACGTTTCTCATCTAAACTGACAAGAATTGGATGTTAGAGGACCTCTGGTTTGTTTCAGTTTCAGAAGCAGAGATGAACTAGATACGGTCCGTATTTTTAGGAAACACCGTTCTTTTGTTCTGAGCACACACAAGTTTCCTGCTGTATTAGAGACTCGAGAATGCAAGAGAGGGCTTCTTGCTCTAAAGAAGAGTGTCATCCATGGATGAGAACTATGATGTGTTTTCCTTCAGAAATGGAGTTAAATCCCAGGCTCTGTGTTTTCCTACCAGGAAGACATCTTTTCAGGTTAGGGCAGTCACTTTTCAGCTCAAACGACCTACATCATTCATGAAGCTCACACATTTCTCATCTTAACTGACAAGCTTTGGATGTTAGAGGACCAGTGCTTTGTATCAGTTTCAGAAGCAGAGTTGGACTAGATATGGTCCGTATGTGTAGGAAACACTGTTCCTTTGTTCTAGCACACTCAATTTTCCTGCTGTATTAGAGAATCTAGAAAGCAAGAGCGTTCTTCTTGCTCTAAAGCAGAGTGTGGTCCATGGATGAGAACTCTGCTGTGTGTTTCCCTTCAGAAATGGAGTTAAATCCCCGCTCTGTGTCTTCCTATAATCAAGACTGCATTTCAGGTAATGGCAGTCACTTTTCAGCTCAAACGAACTACATCGTTCACGAAGCTAACACGTTTCTCATCTTAACACACAAGCATCGGATGTTAGAGGACCAGTGCTTTGTATGATTTTCAGAAGCAGATTTGGACTAGATATGGTCCGTAGGTGTAGGAAAGACCGTTCTTTTGTTCTCATCACACTCACGTTTCCTGCCGTCTAAGAGACTCTGGAAAGCAAGAGCGTGCTTCTTGCTGTAAAACAGAGTGTGATCCATGGATGAGAACTCTGCTGCGTGTTTCCCTTCAGAAATGGAGTTAAATTCCAGGCTCTGTGTCTTCCTTCAAGCAAGACTTCGTTTCAGGTAAGGGCAGTTACTTACAGCTCAAATGAACTACATCGTTCCCGAAGCTCACACGTTTCTCATCTTAACTGACAAGCATTGGATGTTAGAGGACCTGTGGTTTCTTTCAGTTTCAGAATCAGAGTTGAACTAGATATGGTCCGTATGTGTAGGAAACACCGTTCTTTTGTTCTCATCACACTCACGTTTCCTGATGTCTTAGAGACTCTGGAAAGCAAGAGCGTGCTTCTTGCTCTAAAGCAGAGTGTGATCCATGGATGAGAACTTTGCTGTGTGTTTCACTTCAGAAATGGAGTTAAATTCCAGGCTCTGTGTCTTCCTACAAGCAAGACTTCGTTTCAGGTAAGGGCAGTTACTTACAGCTCAAACGAACTACATCGTTCCAGAGCTCACATATTTCTCATCTTAACTGACAAGCATTGGATGTTAGAGGACCTGTGGTTTTTTCAGTTTCAGAAGCAGAGTTGAACTAGATATGGTCCATATGTGTAGGAAACACCGTTCTTTTGTTCTCATCACACTCAACTTTCCTGCTGTATTAGAGACTCTGGAAAGCAAGAGCGTGCTTCTTGCTCTAATGCAGAGTGTGATCCATGGACAAGAACTATGCTGTGTGTTTCCCTTCAGAAATGGAGTTAAATCCCAGGCTCTGTGTTTTCCTACCAGGAAAACTTCGTTTCAGGTACGGGCAGTTTCTTTTCAGCTCATATGAACTACATCGTTCACAAAGCTCAAACGTTTCTCATCTTAACTGACAAGCATTGGATGTTAGAGGACCAGTGCTTTGTATCAGTTTCAGAAGCAGAGTTGGACTAGATATGGTCCGTATGTGTAGGAAACACCGTTCTTTGGTTCTCATCACACTCACGTTTCGTGCCTTCTAAGAGACTCTGGACAGCAGGGCGTGCTTCTTGCTGTAAAACAGAGTGTGATCCATGGATGAGAACTATGCTGCGTGTTTCCCTTCAGAAATGGAGTTAAATTCGAGGCTCTGTGTCTTCCTACAAGAAAGACTTCGTTTCAGGTAAGGGCAGTTACTTACAGCTCAAATGAACTTCATCGTTCACTAAGCTCACACGTTTCTCATCTTGACTGACAAGCATTGGATGTTAGAGGACCTGTGGTTTCTTTCAGTTTCAGAATCAGAGTTGAACTAGATATGGTCCGTATGTGTAGGAAACACCGTTCTTTTGTTCTCATCACACTCACGTTTCCTGATGTCTTAGAGACTCTGGAAAGCAAGAGCGTGCTTCTTGCTCTAAAGCAGAGTGTGATCCATGGATGAGAACTTTGCTGTGTGTTTCACTTCAGAAATGGAGTTAAATTCCAGGCTCTGTGTCTTCCTACAAGCAAGACTTCGTTTCAGGTAAGGGCAGTTACTTACAGCTCAAACGAACTACATCGTTCCCGAAGCTCACATGTTTCTCATCTTAACTGACAAGCATTGGATGTTAGAGGACCTGTGGTTTTTTCAGTTTCAGAAGCAGAGTTGAACTAGATATGGTCCATATGTGTAGGAAACACCGTTCTTTTGTTCTCATCACACTCACGTTTCCTGCTGTCTTAGAGACTCTGGAAAGGAAGAGCGTGCTTCTTGCTCTAATGCAGAGTGTGATCCATGGACAAGAACTATGCTGTGTGTTTCCCTTCAGAAATGGAGTTAAATCCCTGGCTCTGTGTCTTCCTACAATCAAGACTTCGTTTCAGGTAAGGGCAGTCACTTTTCAGCTCAAACGATCTACATTGTTCACGAAGCTAACACGTTTCTCATCTTAACTGACAAGAATTGGATGTTAGAGGACCTCTGGTTTGTTTCAGTTTCAGAAGCAGAGATGAACTAGATACGGTCCGTATTTTTAGGAAACACCGTTCTTTTGTTCTGAGCACACACAAGTTTCCTGCTGTATTAGAGACTCGAGAATGCAAGAGAGGGCTTCTTGCTCTAAAGAAGAGTGTCATCCATGGATGAGAACTATGATGTGTTTTCCTTCAGAAATGGAGTTAAATCCCAGGCTCTGTGTTTTCCTACCAGGAAGACATCTTTTCAGGTTAGGGCAGTCACTTTTCAGCTCAAACGACCTACATCATTCATGAAGCTCACACATTTCTCATCTTAACTGACAAGCTTTGGATGTTAGAGGACCAGTGCTTTGTATCAGTTTCAGAAGCAGAGTTGGACTAGATATGGTCTGTATGTGTAGGAAACACTGTTCCTTTGTTCTAGCACACTCAATTTTCCTGCTGTATTAGAGAATCTAGAAAGCAAGAGCGTTCTTCTTGCTCTAAAGCAGAGTGTGGTCCATGGATGAGAACTCTGCTGTGTGTTTCCCTTCAGAAATGGAGTTAAATCCCCGCTCTGTGTCTTCCTATAATCAAGACTGCATTTCAGGTAATGGCAGTCACTTTTCAGCTCAAACGAACTACATCGTTCACGAAGCTAACATGTTTCTCATCTTAACACACAAGCATCGGATGTTAGAGGACCAGTGCTTTGTATGATTTTCAGAAGCAGATTTGGACTAGATATGGTCCGTAGGTGTAGGAAACACCGTTCTTTTGTTCTCATCACACTCACGTTTCCTGCCGTCTAAGAGACTCTGGAAAGCAAGAGCGTGCTTCTTGCTGTAAAACAGAGTGTGATCCATGGATGAGAACTCTGCTGCGTGTTTCCCTTCAGAAATGGAGTTAAATTCCAGGCTCTGTGTCTTCCTACAAGCAAGACTTCGTTTCAGGTAAGGGCAGTTACTTACAGCTCAAATGAACTACATCGTTCACGAAGCTCACACGTTTCTCATCTTAACTGACAAGCATTGGATGTTAGAGGACCTGTGGTTTCTTTCAGTTTCAGAATCAGAGTTGAACTAGATATGGTCCGTATGTGTAGGAAACACCGTTCTTTTGTTCTCATCACACTCACGTTTCCTGATGTCTTAGAGACTCTGGAAAGCAAGAGCGTGCTTCTTGCTCTAAAGCAGAGTGTGATCCATGGATGAGAACTTTGCTGTGTGTTTCACTTCAGAAATGGAGTTAAATTCCAGGCTCTGTGTCTTCCTACAAGCAAGACTTCGTTTCAGGTAAGGGCAGTTACTTACAGCTCAAACGAACTACATCATTCCAGAGCTCACATATTTCTCATCTTAACTGACAAGCATTGGATGTTAGAGGACCAGTGCTTTGTATCAGTTTCAGAAGCAGAGTTGGACTAGATATGGTCCGTATGTGTAGGAAACACCGTTCTTTGGTTCTCATCACACTCACGTTTCGTGCCTTCTAAGAGACTCTGGACAGCAGGGCGTGCTTCTTGCTGTAAAACAGAGTGTGATCCATGGATGAGAACTATGCTGCGTGTTTCCCTTCAGAAATGGAGTTAAATTCGAGGCTCTGTGTCTTCCTACAAGAAAGACTTCGTTTCAGGTAAGGGCAGTTACTTACAGCTCAAATGAACTTCATCGTTCACTAAGCTCACACGTTTCTCATCTTGACTGACAAGGATTGGATGTTAGAGGACCTGTGGTTTCTTTCAGTTTCAGAATCAGAGTTGAACTAGATATGGTCCGTATGTGTAGGAAACACCGTTCTTTTGTTCTCATCACACTCACGTTTCCTGATGTCTTAGAGACTCTGGAAAGCAAGAGCGTGCTTCTTGCTCTAAAGCAGAGTGTGATCCATGGATGAGAACTATGCTGTGTGTTTCACTTCAGAAATGGAGTTAAATTCCAGTCTCTGTGTCTTCCTACAAGCAAGACTTCGTTTCAGGTAAGGGCAGTTACTTACAGCTCAAACGAACTACATCGTTCCCGAAGCTCACATGTTTCTCATCTTAACTGACAAGCAGTGGATGTTAGAGGACCTGTGGTTTTTTCAGTTTCAGAAGCAGAGTTGAACTAGATATGGTCCATATGTGTACGAAACACCGTTCTTTTGTTCTCATCACACTCACGTTTCCTGCTGTCTTAGAGACTCTGGAAAGCAATAGCGTGCTTCTTGCTCTAATGCAGAGTGTGATCCATGGACAAGAACTATGCTGTGTGTTTCCCTTCAGAAATGGAGTTAAATCCCCGGCTCTGTTTCTTCCTACAGTCAAGACTTCGTTTCAGGTAAGGGCAGTCACTTTTCAGCTCAAACGATCTACATTGTTCACGAAGCTAACACGTTTCTCATCTAAACTGACAAGAATTGGATGTTAGAGGACCTCTGGTTTGTTTCAGTTTCAGAAGCAGAGATGAACTAGATACGGTCCTTATTTTTAGGAAACACCGTTCTTTTGTTCTGAGCACACACAAGTTTCCTGCTGTATTAGAGACTCGAGAATGCAAGAGAGGGCTTCTTGCTCTAAAGAAGAGTGTCATCCATGGATGAGAACTATGATGTGTTTTCCTTCAGAAATGGAGTTAAATCCCAGGCTCTGTGTTTTCCTACCAGGAAGACATCTTTTCAGGTTAGGGCAGTCACTTTTCAGCTCAAACGACCTACATCATTCATGAAGCTCACACATTTCTCATCTTAACTGACAAGCTTTGGATGTTAGAGGACCAGTGCTTTGTATCAGTTTCAGAAGCAGAGTTGGACTAGATATGGTCCGTATGTGTAGGAAACACTGTTCCTTTGTTCTAGCACACTCAATTTTCCTGCTGTATTAGAGAATCTAGAAAGCAAGAGCGTTCTTCTTGCTCTAAAGCAGAGTGTGGTCCATGGATGAGAACTCTGCTGTGTGTTTCCCTTCAGAAATGGAGTTAAATCCCCGCTCTGTGTCTTCCTATAATCAAGACTGCATTTCAGGTAATGGCAGTCACTTTTCAGCTCAAACGAACTACATCCTTCACGAAGCTAACACGTTTCTCATCTTAACACACAAGCATCGGATGTTAGAGGACCAGTGCTTTGTATGATTTTCAGAAGCAGATTTGTACTAGATATGGTCCATATGTGTAGGAAACACCGTTCTTTTGTTCTCATCACACTCAAGTTTCCTGCTGTATTAGAGACTCTGGAAAGCAAGAGCGTGCTTCTTGCTCTAATGCAGAGTGTGATCCATGGACAAGAACTATGCTGTGTGTTTCCCTTCAGAAATGGAGTTAAATCCCAGGCTCTGTGTTTTCCTACCAGGAAAACTTCGTTTCAGGTACGGGCAGTTACTTTTCAGCTCATATGAACTACATCGTTCACAAAGCTCACACGTTTCTCATCTTAACTGACAAGCATTGGATGTTAGAGGACCAGTGCTTTGTATCAGTTTCAGAAGCAGAGTTGGACTAGATATGGTCCGTATGTGTAGGAAACACCGTTCTTTGGTTCTCATCACACTCACGTTTCGTGCCTTCTAAGAGACTCTGGACAGCAGGGCGTGCTTCTTGCTGTAAAACAGAGTGTGATCCATGGATGAGAACTATGCTGCGTGTTTCCCTTCAGAAATGGAGTTAAATTCGAGGCTCTGTGTCTTCCTACAAGCAAGACTTCGTTTCAGGTAAGGGCAGTTACTTACAGCCTAAATGAACTTCATCGTTCACTAAGCTCACACGTTTCTCATCTTGACTGACAAGCATTGGATGTTAGAGGACCTGTGGTTTCTTTCAGTTTCAGAATCAGAGTTGTACTAGATATGGTCCGTATGTGTAGGAAACACCGTTCTTTTGTTCTCATCACACTCACGTTTCCTGATGTCTTAGAGACTCTGGAAAGCAAGAGCGTGCTTCTTGCTCTAAAGCAGAGTGTGATCCATGGATGAGAACTTTGCTGTGTGTTTCACTTCAGAAATGGAGTTAAATTCCAGGCTCTGTGTCTTCCTTCAAGCAAGACTTCGTTTCAGGTAAGGGCAGTTACTTACAGCTCAAACGAACTACATCATTCCAGAGCTCACATATTTCTCATCTTAACTGACAAGCATTGGATGTTAGAGGACCTGTGGTTTTTTCAGTTTCAGAAGCAGAGTTGAACTAGATATGGTCCATATGTGTAGGAAACACCGTTCTTTTGTTCTCATCACACTCAAGTTTCCTGCTGTATTAGAGACTCTGGAAGCAAGAGCGTGCTTCTTGCTCTAATGCAGAGTGTGATCCATGGACAAGAACTGTGCTGTGTGTTTCCCTTCAGAAATGGAGTTAAATCCCAGGCTCTGTGTTTTCCTACCAGGAAAACTTCGTTTCAGGTTGGGCAGTTACTTTTCAGCTCATATGAACTACATCGTTCACAAAGCTCACACGTTTCTCATCTTAACTGACAAGCATTGGATGTTAGAGGACCAGTGCTTTGTATCAGTTTCAGAAGCAGAGTTGGACTAGATATGGTCCGTATGTGTAGGAAACACCGTTCTTTGGTTCTCATCACACTCACGTTTCGTGCCTTCTAAGAGACTCTGGACAGCAGGGCGTGCTTCTTGCTGTAAAACAGAGTGTGATCCATGGATGAGAACTATGCTGCGTGTTTCCCTTCAGAAATGGAGTTAAATTCGAGGCTCTGTGTCTTCCTACAAGAAAGACTTCGTTTCAGGTAAGGGCAGTTACTTACAGCTCAAATGAACTTCATCGTTCACTAAGCTCACACGTTTCTCATCTTGACTGACAAGCATTGGATGTTAGAGGACCTGTGGTTTCTTTCAGTTTCAGAATCAGAGTTGAACTAGATATGGTCCGTATGTGTAGGAAACACCGTTCTTTTGTTCTCATCACACTCACGTTTCCTGATGTCTTAGAGACTCTGGAAAGCAAGAGCGTGCTTCTTGCTCTAAAGCAGAGTGTGATCCATGGATGAGAACTTTGCTGTGTGTTTCACTTCAGAAATGGAGTTAAATTTCAGGATCTGTGTCTTCCTACAAGCAAGACTTCGTTTCAGGTAAGGGCAGTTACTTACAGCTCAAACGAACTACATCGTTCCCGAAGCTCACATGTTTCTCATCTTAACTGACAAGCAGTGGATGTTAGAGGACCTGTGGTTTTTTCAGTTTCAGAAGCAGAGTTGAACTAGATATGGTCCATATGTGTAGGAAACACCGTTCTTTTGTTCTCATCACACTCACGTTTCCTGCTGTCTTAGAGACTCTGGAAAGCAATAGCGTGCTTCTTGCTCTAATGCAGAGTGTGATCCATGGACAAGAACTATGCTGTGTGTTTCCCTTCAGAAATGGAGTTAAATCCCCTGCTCTGTGTCTTCCTACAATCAAGACTTCGTTTCAGGTAAGGGCAGTCACTTTTCAGCTCAAACGATCTACATTGTTCACGAAGCTAACACGTTTCTCATCTAAACTGACAAGAATTGGATGTTAGAGGACCTCTGGTTTGTTTCAGTTTCAGAAGCAGAGATGAACTAGATACGGTCCGTATTTTTAGGAAACACCGTTCTTTTGTTCTGAGCACACACAAGTTTCCTGCTGTATTAGAGACTCGAGAATGCAAGAGAGGGCTTCTTGCTCTAAAGAAGAGTGTCATCCATGGATGAGAACTATGATGTGTTTTCCTTCAGAAATGGAGTTAAATCCCAGGCTCTGTGTTTTCCTACCAGGAAGACATCTTTTCAGGTTAGGGCAGTCACTTTTCTGCTCAAACGACCTACATCATTCATGAAGCTCACACATTTCTCATCTTAACTGACAAGCTTTGGATGTTAGAGGACCAGTGCTTTGTATCAGTTTCAGAAGCAGAGTTGGACTAGATATGGTCCGTATGTGTAGGAAACACTGTTCCTTTGTTCTAGCACACTCAATTTTCCTGCTGTATTAGAGAATCTAGAAAGCAAGAGCGTTCTTCTTGCTCTAAAACAGAGTGTGGTCCATGGATGAGAACTCTGCTGTGTATTTCCCTTCAGAAATGGAGTTAAATCCCCGCTCTGTGTCTTCCTATAATCAAGACTGCATTTCAGGTAATGGCAGTCACTTTTCAGCTCAAACGAACTACATCGTTCACGAAGCTAACACGTTTCTCATCTTAACACACAAGCATCGGATGTTAGAGGACCAGTGCTTTGTATGATTTTCAGAAGCAGATTTGGACTAGATATGGTCCGTAGGTGTAGGAAAGACCGTTCTTTTGTTCTCATCACACTCACGTTTCCTGCCGTCTAAGAGACTCTGGAAAGCAAGAGCGTGCTTCTTGCTGTAAAACAGAGTGTGATCCATGGATGAGAACTCTGCTGCGTGTTTCCCTTCAGAAATGGAGTTAAATTCCAGGCTCTGTGTCTTCCTACAAGCAAGACTTCGTTTCAGGTAAGGGCAGTTACTTACAGCTCAAATGAACTACATCGTTCACGAAGCTCACACGTTTCTCATCTTAACTGACAAGCATTGGATGTTAGAGGACCTGTGGTTTCTTTCAGTTTCAGAATCAGAGTTGAACTAGATATGGTCCGTATGTGTAGGAAACACCGTTCTTTTGTTCTCATCACACTCACGTTTCCTGATGTCTTAGAGACTCTGGAAAGCAAGAGCGTGCTTCTTGCTCTAAAGCAGAGTGTGATCCATGGATGAGAACTTTGCTGTGTGTTTCACTTCAGAAATGGAGTTAAATTCCAGGCTCTGTGTCTTCCTACAAGCAAGACTTCGTTTCAGGTAAGGGCAGTTACTTACAGCTCAAATGAACTTCATCATTCACGAAGCTCACACGTTTCTCATCTTGACTGACAAGCATTGGATGTTAGAGGACCTGTGGTTTCTTTCAGTTTCAGAATCAGAGTTGAACTAGATATGGTCCGTATGTGTAGGAAACACCGTTCTTTTGTTCTCATCACACTCACGTTTCCTGATGTCTTAGAGACTCTGGAAAGCAAGAGCGTGCTTCTTGCTCTAAAGGAGAGTGTGATCCATGGATGAGAACTTTGCTGTGTGTTTCACTTCAGAAATGGAGTTAAATTCCAGGCTCTGTGTCTTCCTACAAGCAAGACTTCGTTTCAGGTAAGGGCAGTTACTTACAGCTCAAACGAACTACATCATTCCAGAGCTCACATATTTCTCATCCTAACTGACAAGCATTGGATGTTAGAGGACCTGTGGTTTTTTTCAGTTTCAGAAGCAGAGTTGAACTAGATATGGTCCATATGTGTAGGAAACACCGTTCTTTTGTTCTCATCACTCTCACGTTTCTTGCTGTCTTAGAGACTCTGGAAAGCAAGAGCGTGCTTCTTGCTCTAATGCAGAGTGTGATCCATGGACAAGAACTATGCTGTGTGTTTCCCTTCAGAAATGGAGTTAAATCCCAGGCTCTGTGTTTTCCTACCAGGAAAACTTCGTTTCAGGTACGGGCAGTTACTTTTCAGCTCATATGAACTACATCGTTCACGAAGCTCACACGTTTCTCATCTTAACTGACAAGCATTGGATGTTAGAGGACCAGTGCTTTGTATCAGTTTCAGAAGCAGAGTTGGACTAGATATGGTCCGTATGTGTAGGAAACACCGTTCTTTGGTTCTCATCACACTCACGTTTCGTGCCTTCTAAGAGACTCTGGAAAGCAGGGCGTGCTTCTTGCTGTAAAACAGAGTGTGATCCATGGATGAGAACTATGCTGCGTGTTTCCCTTCAGAAATGGAGTTAAATTCGAGGCTCTGTGTCTTCCTACAAGCAAGACTTCGTTTCAGGTAAGGGCAGTTACTTACAGCTCAAATGAACTTCATCGTTCACTAAGCTCACACGTTTCTCATCTTGACTGACAAGCATTGGATGTTAGAGGACCTGTGGTTTCTTTCAGTTTCAGAATCAGAGTTGAACTAGATATGGTCCGTATGTGTAGGAAACACCGTTCTTTTGTTCTCATCAAACTCATGTTTCCTGCAGTCTTAGAGACTCTGGAAAGCAAGAGCGTGCTTCTTGCTCTAAAGCAGAGTGTGATCCATGGACAAGAACTATGCTGTGTGTTTCCCTTCAGAAATGGAGTTAAATCCCCGCTCTGTGTCTTCCTATAATCAAGACTGCATTTCAGGTAATGGCAGTCACTTTTCAGCTCAAACGAACTACATCGTTCACGAAGCTAACACGTTTCTCATCTTAACACACAAGCATCGGATGTTAGAGGACCAGTGCTTTGTATGATTTTCAGAAGCAGATTTGGACTAGATATGGTCCGTAGGTGTAGGAAAGACCGTTCTTTTGTTCTCATCACACTCACGTTTCCTGCCGTCTAAGAGACTCTGGAAAGCAAGAGCATGCTTCTTGCTGTAAAACAGAGTGTGATCCATGGATGAGAACTCTGCTGCGTGTTTCCCTTCAGAAATGGAGTTAAATTCCAGGCTCTGTGTCTTCCTACAAGCAAGACTTCGTTTCAGGTAAGGGCAGTTACTTACAGCTCAAATGAACTACATCGTTCACGAAGCTCACACGTTTCTCATCTTAACTGACAAGCATTGGATGTTAGAGGACCTGTGGTTTCTTTCAGTTTCAGAATCAGAGTTGAACTAGATATGGTCCGTATGTGTAGGAAACACCGTTCTTTTGTTCTCATCACACTCACGTTTCCTGATGTCTTAGAGACTCTGGAAAGCAAGAGCGTGCTTCTTGCTCTAAAGCAGAGTGTGATCCATGGATGAGAACTTTGCTGTGTGTTTCACTTCAGAAATGGAGTTAAATTCCAGGCTCTGTGTCTTCCTACAAGCAAGACTTCATTTCAGGTAAGGGCAGTTACTTACAGCTCAAACGAACTACATCATTCCAGAGCTCACATATTTCTCATCTTAACTGACAAGCATTGGATGTTAGAGGACCTGTGGTTTTTTCAGTTTCAGAAGCAGAGTTGAACTAGATATGGTCCATATGTGTAGGAAACACCGTTCTTTTGTTCTCATCACACTCAAGTTTCCTGCTGTATTAGAGACTCTGGAAAGCAAGAGCGTGCTTCTTGCTCTAATGCAGAGTGTGATCCATGGACAAGAACTATGCTGTGTGTTTCCCTTCAGAAATGGAGTTAAATCCCAGGCTCTGTGTTTTCCTACCAGGAAAACTTCGTTTCAGGTACGGGCAGTTACTTTTCAGTTCATATGAACTACATCGTTCACAAAGCTCACACGTTTCTCATCTTAACTGACAAGCATTGGATGTTAGAGGACCAGTGCTTTGTATCAGTTTCAGAAGCAGAGTTGGACTAGATATGGTCCGTATGTGTAGGAAACACCGTTCTTTGGTTCTCATCACACTCACGTTTCGTGCCTTCTAAGAGACTCTGGACAGCAGGGCGTGCTTCTTGCTGTAAAACAGAGTGTGATCCATGGATGAGAACTATGCTGCGTGTTTCCCTTCAGAAATGGAGTTAAATTCGAGGCTCTGTGTCTTCCTACAAGAAAGACTTCGTTTCAGGTAAGGGCAGTTACTTACAGCTCAAATGAACTTCATCGTTCACTAAGCTCACACGTTTCTCATCTTGACTGACAAGCATTGGATGTTAGAGGACCTGTGGTTTCTTTCAGTTTCAGAATCAGAGTTGAACTAGATATGGTCCGTATGTGTAGGAAACACCGTTCTTTTGTTCTCATCACACTCACGTTTCCTGATGTCTTAGAGACTCTGGAAAGCAAGAGCGTGCTTCTTGCTCTAAAGCAGAGTGTGATCCATGGATGAGAACTTTGCTGTGTGTTTCACTTCAGAAATGGAGTTAAATTCCAGGATCTGTGTCTTCCTACAAGCAAGACTTCGTTTCAGGTAAGGGCAGTTACTTACAGCTCAAACGAACTACATCGTTCCCGAAGCTCACATGTTTCTCATCTTAACTGACAAGCAGTGGATGTTAGAGGACCTGTGGTTTTTTCAGTTTCAGAAGCAGAGTTGAACTAGATATGGTCCATATGTGTAGGAAACACCGTTCTTTTGTTCTCATCACACTCACGTTTCCTGCTGTCTTAGAGACTCTGGAAAGCAATAGCGTGCTTCTTGCTCTAATGCAGAGTGTGATCCATGGACAAGAACTATGCTGTGTGTTTCCCTTCAGAAATGGAGTTAAATCCCCTGCTCTGTGTCTTCCTACAATCAAGACTTCGTTTCAGGTAAGGGCAGTCACTTTTCAGCTCAAACGATCTACATTGTTCACGAAGCTAACACGTTTCTCATCTAAACTGACAAGAATTGGATGTTAGAGGACCTCTGGTTTGTTTCAGTTTCAGAAGCAGAGATGAACTAGATACGGTCCGTATTTTTAGGAAACACCGTTCTTTTGTTCTGAGCACACACAAGTTTCCTGCTGTATTAGAGACTCGAGAATGCAAGAGAGGGCTTCTTGCTCTAAAGAAGAGTGTCATCCATGGATGAGAACTATGATGTGTTTTCCTTCAGAAATGGAGTTAAATCCCAGGCTCTGTGTTTTCCTACCAGGAAGACATCTTTTCAGGTTAGGGCAGTCACTTTTCTGCTCAAACGACCTACATCATTCATGAAGCTCACACATTTCTCATCTTAACTGACAAGCTTTGGATGTTAGAGGACCAGTGCTTTGTATCAGTTTCAGAAGCAGAGTTGGACTAGATATGGTCCGTATGTGTAGGAAACACTGTTCCTTTGTTCTAGCACACTCAATTTTCCTGCTGTATTAGAGAATCTAGAAAGCAAGAGCGTTCTTCTTGCTCTAAAACAGAGTGTGGTCCATGGATGAGAACTCTGCTGTGTATTTCCCTTCAGAAATGGAGATAAATCCCCGCTCTGTGTCTTCCTATAATCAAGACTGCATTTCAGGTAATGGCAGTCACTTTTCAGCTCAAACGAACTACATCGTTCACGAAGCTAACACGTTTCTCATCTTAACACACAAGCATCGGATGTTAGAGGACCAGTGCTTTGTATGATTTTCAGAAGCAGATTTGGACTAGATATGGTCCGTAGGTGTAGGAAAGACCGTTCTTTTGTTCTCATCACACTCACGTTTCCTGCCGTCTAAGAGACTCTGGAAAGCAAGAGCGTGCTTCTTGCTGTAAAACAGAGTGTGATCCATGGATGAGAACTCTGCTGCGTGTTTCCCTTCAGAAATGGAGTTAAATTCCAGGCTCTGTGTCTTCCTACAAGCAAGACTTCGTTTCAGGTAAGGGCAGTTACTTACAGCTCAAATGAACTACATCGTTCACGAAGCTCACACGTTTCTCATCTTAACTGACAAGCATTGGATGTTAGAGGACCTGTGGTTTCTTTCAGTTTCAGAATCAGAGTTGAACTAGATATGGTCCGTATGTGTAGGAAACACCGTTCTTTTGTTCTCATCACACTCACGTTTCCTGATGTCTTAGAGACTCTGGAAAGCAAGAGCGTGCTTCTTGCTCTAAAGCAGAGTGTGATCCATGGATGAGAACTTTGCTGTGTGTTTCACTTCAGAAATGGAGTTAAATTCCAGGCTCTGTGTCTTCCTACAAGCAAGACTTCGTTTCAGGTAAGGGCAGTTACTTACAGCTCAAATGAACTTCATCATTCACGAAGCTCACACGTTTCTCATCTTGACTGACAAGCATTGGATGTTAGAGGACCTGTGGTTTCTTTCAGTTTCAGAATCAGAGTTGAACTAGATATGGTCCGTATGTGTAGGAAACACCGTTCTTTTGTTCTCATCACACTCACGTTTCCTGATGTCTTAGAGACTCTGGAAAGCAAGAGCGTGCTTCTTGCTCTAAAGGAGAGTGTGATCCATGGATGAGAACTTTGCTGTGTGTTTCACTTCAGAAATGGAGTTAAATTCCAGGCTCTGTGTCTTCCTACAAGCAAGACTTCGTTTCAGGTAAGGGCAGTTACTTACAGCTCAAACGAACTACATCATTCCAGAGCTCACATATTTCTCATCCTAACTGACAAGCATTGGATGTTAGAGGACCTGTGGTTTTTTTCAGTTTCAGAAGCAGAGTTGAACTAGATATGGTCCATATGTGTAGGAAACACCGTTCTTTTGTTCTCATCACTCTCACGTTTCTTGCTGTCTTAGAGACTCTGGAAAGCAAGAGCGTGCTTCTTGCTCTAATGCAGAGTGTGATCCATGGACAAGAACTATGCTGTGTGTTTCCCTTCAGAAATGGAGTTAAATCCCAGGCTCTGTGTTTTCCTACCAGGAAAACTTCGTTTCAGGTACGGGCAGTTACTTTTCAGCTCATATGAACTACATCGTTCACGAAGCTCACACGTTTCTCATCTTAACTGACAAGCATTGGATGTTAGAGGACCAGTGCTTTGTATCAGTTTCAGAAGCAGAGTTGGACTAGATATGGTCCGTATGTGTAGGAAACACCGTTCTTTGGTTCTCATCACACTCACGTTTCGTGCCTTCTAAGAGACTCTGGAAAGCAGGGCGTGCTTCTTGCTGTAAAACAGAGTGTGATCCATGGATGAGAACTATGCTGCGTGTTTCCCTTCAGAAATGGAGTTAAATTCGAGGCTCTGTGTCTTCCTACAAGCAAGACTTCGTTTCAGGTAAGGGCAGTTACTTACAGCTCAAATGAACTTCATCATTCACTAAGCTCACACGTTTCTCATCTTGACTGACAAGCATTGGATGTTAGAGGACCTGTGGTTTCTTTCAGTTTCAGAATCAGAGTTGAACTAGATATGGTCCGTATGTGTAGGAAACACCGTTCTTTTGTTCTCATCAAACTCATGTTTCCTGCAGTCTTAGAGACTCTGGAAAGCAAGAGCGTGCTTCTTGCTCTAAAGCAGAGTGTGATCCATGGACAAGAACTATGCTGTGTGTTTCCCTTCAGAAATGGAGTTAAATCCCCGCTCTGTGTCTTCCTATAATCAAGACTGCATTTCAGGTAATGGCAGTCACTTTTCAGCTCAAACGAACTACATCGTTCACGAAGCTAACACGTTTCTCATCTTAACACACAAGCATCGGATGTTAGAGGACCAGTGCTTTGTATGATTTTCAGAAGCAGATTTGGACTAGATATGGTCCGTAGGTGTAGGAAAGACCGTTCTTTTGTTCTCATCACACTCACGTTTCCTGCCGTCTAAGAGACTCTGGAAAGCAAGAGCATGCTTCTTGCTGTAAAACAGAGTGTGATCCATGGATGAGAACTCTGCTGCGTGTTTCCCTTCAGAAATGGAGTTAAATTCCAGGCTCTGTGTCTTCCTACAAGCAAGACTTCGTTTCAGGTAAGGGCAGTTACTTACAGCTCAAATGAACTACATCGTTCACGAAGCTCACACGTTTCTCATCTTAACTGACAAGCATTGGATGTTAGAGGACCTGTGGTTTCTTTCAGTTTCAGAATCAGAGTTGAACTAGATATGGTCCGTATGTGTAGGAAACACCGTTCTTTTGTTCTCATCACACTCACGTTTCCTGATGTCTTAGAGACTCTGGAAAGCAAGAGCGTGCTTCTTGCTCTAAAGCAGAGTGTGATCCATGGATGAGAACTTTGCTGTGTGTTTCACTTCAGAAATGGAGTTAAATTCCAGGCTCTGTGTCTTCCTACAAGCAAGACTTCATTTCAGGTAAGGGCAGTTACTTACAGCTCAAACGAACTACATCATTCCAGAGCTCACATATTTCTCATCTTAACTGACAAGCATTGGATGTTAGAGGACCTGTGGTTTTTTCAGTTTCAGAAGCAGAGTTGAACTAGATATGGTCCATATGTGTAGGAAACACCGTTCTTTTGTTCTCATCACACTCAAGTTTCCTGCTGTATTAGAGACTCTGGAAAGCAAGAGCGTGCTTCTTGCTCTAATGCAGAGTGTGATCCATGGACAAGAACTATGCTGTGTGTTTCCCTTCAGAAATGGAGTTAAATCCCAGGCTCTGTGTTTTCCTACCAGGAAAACTTCGTTTCAGGTACGGGCAGTTACTTTTCAGTTCATATGAACTACATCGTTCACAAAGCTCACACGTTTCTCATCTTAACTGACAAGCATTGGATGTTAGAGGACCAGTGCTTTGTATCAGTTTCAGAAGCAGAGTTGGACTAGATATGGTCCGTATGTGTAGGAAACACCGTTCTTTGGTTCTCATCACACTCACGTTTCGTGCCTTCTAAGAGACTCTGGAAAGCAGGGCGTGCTTCTTGCTGTAAAACAGAGTGTGATCCATGGATGAGAACTATGCTGCGTGTTTCCCTTCAGAAATGGAGTTAAATTCGAGGCTCTGTGTCTTCCTACAAGAAAGACTTCGTTTCAGGTAAGGGCAGTTACTTACAGCTCAAATGAACTTCATCGTTCACTAAGCTCACACGTTTCTCATCTTGACTGACAAGCATTGGATGTTAGAGGACCTGTGGTTTCTTTCAGTTTCAGAATCAGAGTTGAACTAGATATGGTCCGTATGTGTAGGAAACACCGTTCTTTTGTTCTCATCACACTCACGTTTCCTGATGTCTTAGAGACTCTGGAAAGCAAGAGCGTGCTTCTTGCTCTAAAGCAGAGTGTGATCCATGGATGAGAACTTTGCTGTGTGTTTCACTTCAGAAATGGAGTTAAATTCCAGGATCTGTGTCTTCCTACAAGCAAGACTTCGTTTCAGGTAAGGGCAGTTACTTACAGCTCAAACGAACTACATCGTTCCCGAAGCTCACATGTTTCTCATCTTAACTGACAAGCATTGGATGTTAGAGGACCTGTGGTTTTTTCAGTTTCAGAAGCAGAGTTGAACTAGATATGGTCCATATGTGTAGGAAACACCGTTCTTTTGTTCTCATCACACTCACGTTTCCTGCTGTCTTAGAGAATCTGGAAAGCAATAGCGTGCTTCTTGCTCTAATGCAGAGTGTGATCCATGGACAAGAACTATGCTGTGTGTTTCCCTTCAGAAATGGAGTTAAATCCCCTGCTCTGTGTCTTCCTACAATCAAGACTTCGTTTCAGGTAAGGGCAGTTACTTACAGCTCAAACGAACTACATCGTTCCCGAAGCTAACACGTTTCTCATCTAAACTGACAAGAATTGGATGTTAGAGGACCTCTGGTTTGTTTCAGTTTCAGAAGCAGAGATGAACTAGATACGGTCCGTATTTTTAGGAAACACCGTTCTTTTGTTCTGAGCACACACAAGTTTCCTGCTGTATTAGAGACTCGAGAATGCAAGAGAGGGCTTCTTGCTCTAAAGAAGAGTGTCATCCATGGATGAGAACTATGATGTGTTTTCCTTCAGAAATGGAGTTAAATCCCAGGCTCTGTGTTTTCCTACCAGGAAGACATCTTTTCAGGTTAGGGCAGTCACTTTTCTGCTCAAACGACCTACATCATTCATGAAGCTCACACATTTCTCATCTTAACTGACAAGCTTTGGATGTTAGAGGACCAGTGCTTTGTATCAGTTTCAGAAGCAGAGTTGGACTAGATATGGTCCGTATGTGTAGGAAACACTGTTCCTTTGTTCTAGCACACTCAATTTTCCTGCTGTATTAGAGAATCTAGAAAGCAAGAGCGTTCTTCTTGCTCTAAAACAGAGTGTGGTCCATGGATGAGAACTCTGCTGTGTGTTTCCCTTCAGAAATGGAGTTAAATCCCCGCTCTGTGTCTTCCTATAATCAAGACTGCATTTCAGGTAATGGCAGTCACTTTTCAGCTCAAACGAACTACATCGTTCACGAAGCTAACACGTTTCTCATCTTAACACACAAGCATCGGATGTTAGAGGACCAGTGCTTTGTATGATTTTCAGAAGCAGATTTGGACTAGATATGGTCCGTAGGTGTAGGAAAGACCGTTCTTTTGTTCTCATCACACTCACGTTTCCTGCCGTCTAAGAGACTCTGGAAAGCAAGAGCGTGCTTCTTGCTGTAAAACAGAGTGTGATCCATGGATGAGAACTCTGCTGCGTGTTTCCCTTCAGAAATGGAGTTAAATTCCAGGCTCTGTGTCTTCCTACAAGCAAGACTTCGTTTCAGGTAAGGGCAGTTACTTACAGCTCAAATGAACTACATCGTTCACGAAGCTCACACGTTTCTCATCTTAACTGACAAGCATTGGATGTTAGAGGACCTGTGGTTTCTTTCAGTTTCAGAATCAGAGTTGAACTAGATATGGTCCGTATGTGTAGGAAACACCGTTCTTTTGTTCTCATCACACTCACGTTTCCTGATGTCTTAGAGACTCTGGAAAGCAAGAGCGTGCTTCTTGCTCTAAAGCAGAGTGTGATCCATGGATGAGAACTTTGCTGTGTGTTTCACTTCAGAAATGGAGTTAAATTCCAGGCTCTGTGTCTTCCTACAAGCAAGACTTCGTTTCAGGTAAGGGCAGTTACTTACAGCTCAAATGAACTTCATCATTCACGAAGCTCACACGTTTCTCATCTTGACTGACAAGCATTGGATGTTAGAGGACCTGTGGTTTCTTTCAGTTTCAGAATCAGAGTTGAACTAGATATGGTCCGTATGTGTAGGAAACACCGTTCTTTTGTTCTCATCACACTCACGTTTCCTGATGTCTTAGAGACTCTGGAAAGCAAGAGCGTGCTTCTTGCTCTAAAGGAGAGTGTGATCCATGGATGAGAACTTTGCTGTGTGTTTCACTTCAGAAATGGAGTTAAATTCCAGGCTCTGTGTCTTCCTACAAGCAAGACTTCGTTTCAGGTAAGGGCAGTTACTTACAGCTCAAACGAACTACATCATTCCAGAGCTCACATATTTCTCATCCTAACTGACAAGCATTGGATGTTAGAGGACCTGTGGTTTTTTTCAGTTTCAGAAGCAGAGTTGAACTAGATATGGTCCATATGTGTAGGAAACACCGTTCTTTTGTTCTCATCACTCTCACGTTTCTTGCTGTCTTAGAGACTCTGGAAAGCAAGAGCGTGCTTCTTGCTCTAATGCAGAGTGTGGTCCATGGACAAGAACTATGCTGTGTGTTTCCCTTCAGAAATGGAGTTAAATCCCAGGCTCTGTGTTTTCCTACCAGGAAAACTTCGTTTCAGGTACGGGCAGTTACTTTTCAGCTCATATGAACTACATCGTTCACGAAGCTCACACGTTTCTCATCTTAACTGACAAGCATTGGATGTTAGAGGACCAGTGCTTTGTATCAGTTTCAGAAGCAGAGTTGGACTAGATATGGTCCGTATGTGTAGGAAACACCGTTCTTTGGTTCTCATCACACTCACGTTTCGTGCCTTCTAAGAGACTCTGGAAAGCCGGGCGTGCTTCTTGCTGTAAAACAGAGTGTGATCCATGGATGAGAACTATGCTGCGTGTTTCCCTTCAGAAATGGAGTTAAATTCGAGGCTCTGTGTCTTCCTACAAGCAAGACTTCTTTTCAGGTAAGGGCAGTTACTTACAGCTCAAATGAACTTCATCGTTCACTAAGCTCACACGTTTCTCATCTTGACTGACAAGCATTGGATGTTAGAGGACCTGTGGTTTCTTTCAGTTTCAGAATCAGAGTTGAACTAGATATGGTCCGTATGTGTAGGAAACACCGTTCTTTTGTTCTCATCAAACTCATGTTTCCTGCAGTCTTAGAGACTCTGGAAAGCAAGAGCGTGCTTCTTGCTCTAAAGCAGAGTGTGATCCATGGACAAGAACTATGCTGTGTGTTTCCCTTCAGAAATGGAGTTAAATCCCCGCTCTGTGTCTTCCTATAATCAAGACTGCATTTCAGGTAATGGCAGTCACTTTTCAGCTCAAACGAACTACATCGTTCACGAAGCTAACACGTTTCTCATCTTAACACACAAGCATCGGATGTTAGAGGACCAGTGCTTTGTATGATTTTCAGAAGCAGATTTGGACTAGATATGGTCCATAGGTGTAGGAAACACCGTTCTTTTGTTCTCATCACACTCACGTTTCCTGCCGTCTAAGAGACTCTGGAAAGCAAGAGCATGCTTCTTGCTGTAAAACAGAGTGTGATCCATGGATGAGAACTCTGCTGCGTGTTTCCCTTCAGAAATGGAGTTAAATTCCAGGCTCTGTGTCTTCCTACAAGCAAGACTTCGTTTCAGGTAAGGGCAGTTACTTACAGCTCAAATGAACTACATCGTTCACGAAGCTCACACGTTTCTCATCTTAACTGACAAGCATTGGATGTTAGAGGACCTGTGGTTTTTTCAGTTTCAGAAGCAGAGTTGAACTAGATATGGTCCATATGTGTAGGAAACACCGTTCTTTTGTTCTCATCACACTCAAGTTTCCTGCTGTATTAGAGACTCTGGAAAGCAAGAGCGTGCTTCTTGCTCTAATGCAGAGTGTGATCCATGGACAAGAACTATGCTGTGTGTTTCCCTTCAGAAATGGAGTTAAATCCCAGGCTCTGTGTTTTCCTACCAGGAAAACTTCGTTTCAGGTACTGGCAGTTACGTTTCAGTTCATATGAACTACATCGTTCACAAAGCTCACACGTTTCTCATCTTAACTGACAAGCATTGGATGTTAGAGGACCAGTGCTTTGTATCAGTTTCAGAAGCAGAGTTGGACTAGATATGGTCCGTATGTGTAGGAAACACCGTTCTTTGGTTCTCATCACACTCACGTTTCGTGCCTTCTAAGAGACTCTGGAAAGCAGGGCGTGCTTCTTGCTGTAAAACAGAGTGTGATCCATGGATGAGAACTATGCTGCGTGTTTCCCTTCAGAAATGGAGTTAAATTCGAGGCTCTGTGTCTTCCTACAAGAAAGACTTCGTTTCAGGTAAGGGCAGTTACTTACAGCTCAAATGAACTTCATCGTTCACTAAGCTCACACGTTTCTCATCTTGACTGACAAGCATTGGATGTTAGAGGACCTGTGGTTTCTTTCAGTTTCAGAATCAGAGTTGAACTAGATATGGTCCGTATGTGTAGGAAACACCGTTCTTTTGTTCTCATCACACTCACGTTTCCTGATGTCTTAGAGACTCTGGAAAGCAAGAGCGTGCTTCTTGCTCTAAAGCAGAGTGTGATCCATGGATGAGAACTTTGCTGTGTGTTTCACTTCAGAAATGGAGTTAAATTCCAGGATCTGTGTCTTCCTACAAGCAAGACTTCGTTTCAGGTAAGGGCAGTTACTTACAGCTCAAACGAACTACATCGTTCCCGAAGCTCACATGTTTCTCATCTTAACTGACAAGCATTGGATGTTAGAGGACCTGTGGTTTTTTCAGTTTCAGAAGCAGAGTTGAACTAGATATGGTCCATATGTGTAGGAAACACCGTTCTTTTGTTCTCATCACACTCACGTTTCCTGCTGTCTTAGAGACTCTGGAAAGCAATAGCGTGCTTCTTGCTCTAATGCAGAGTGTGATCCATGGACAAGAACTATGCTGTGTGTTTCCCTTCAGAAATGGAGTTAAATCCCCTGCTCTGTGTCTTCCTACAATCAAGACTTCGTTTCAGGTAAGGGCAGTCACTTTTCAGCTCAAACGATCTACATTGTTCACGAAGCTAACACGTTTCTCATCTAAACTGACAAGAATTGGATGTTAGAGGACCTCTGGTTTGTTTCAGTTTCAGAAGCAGAGATGAACTAGATACGGTCCGTATTTTTAGGAAACACCGTTCTTTTGTTCTGAGCACACACAAGTTTCCTGCTGTATTAGAGACTCGAGAATGCAAGAGAGGGCTTCTTGCTCTAAAGAAGAGTGTCATCCATGGATGAGAATTATGATGTGTTTTCCTTCAGAAATGGAGTTAAATCCCAGGCTCTGTGTTTTCCTACCAGGAAGACATCTTTTCAGGTTAGGGCAGTCACTTTTCTGCTCAAACGACCTACATCATTCATGAAGCTCACACATTTCTCATCTTAACTGACAAGCTTTGGATGTTAGAGGACCAGTGCTTTGTATCAGTTTCAGAAGCAGAGTTGGACTAGATATGGTCCGTATGTGTAGGAAACACTGTTCCTTTGTTCTAGCACACTCAATTTTCCTGCTGTATTAGAGAATCTAGAAAGCAAGAGCGTTCTTCTTGCTCTAAAACAGAGTGTGGTCCATGGATGAGAACTCTGCTGTGTGTTTCCCTTCAGAAATGGAGTTTAATCCCCGCTCTGTGTCTTCCTATAATCAAGACTGCATTTCAGGTAATGGCAGTCACTTTTCAGCTCAAACGAACTACATCGTTCACGAAGCTAACACGTTTCTCATCTTAACACACAAGCATCGGATGTTAGAGGACCAGTGCTTTGTATGATTTTCAGAAGCAGATTTGGACTAGATATGGTCCGTAGGTGTAGGAAAGACCGTTCTTTTGTTCTCATCACACTCACGTTTCCTGCCGTCTAAGAGACTCTGGAAAGCAAGAGCGTGCTTCTTGCTGTAAAACAGAGTGTGATCCATGGATGAGAACTCTGCTGCGTGTTTCCCTTCAGAAATGGAGTTAAATTCCAGGCTCTGTGTCTTCCTACAAGCAAGACTTCGTTTCAGGTAAGGGCAGTTACTTACAGCTCAAATGAACTACATCGTTCACGAAGCTCACACGTTTCTCATCTTAACTGACAAGCATTGGATGTTAGAGGACCTGTGGTTTCTTTCAGTTTCAGAATCAGAGTTGAACTAGATATGGTCCGTATGTGTAGGAAACACCGTTCTTTTGTTCTCATCACACTCACGTTTCCTGATGTCTTAGAGACTCTGGAAAGCAAGAGCGTGCTTCTTGCTCTAAAGGAGAGTGTGATCCATGGATGAGAACTTTGCTGTGTGTTTCACTTCAGAAATGGAGTTAAATTCCAGGCTCTGTGTCTTCCTACAAGCAAGACTTCGTTTCAGGTAAGGGCAGTTACTTACAGCTCAAACGAACTACATCATTCCAGAGCTCACATTTTTCTCATCTTAACTGACAAGCATTGGATGTTAGAGGACCTGTGGTTTTTTCAGTTTCAGAAGCAGAGTTGAACTAGATATGGTCCATATGTGTAGGAAACACCGTTCTTTTGTTCTCATCACACTCACGTTTCCTGCTGTCTTAGAGTCTCTGGAAAGCAATAGCGTGCTTCTTGCTCTAATGCAGAGTGTGATCCATGGACAAGAACTATGCTGTGTGTTTCCCTTCAGAAATGGAGTTAAATCCCCTGCTCTGTGTCTTCCTACAATCAAGACTTCGTTTCAGGTAAGGGCAGTCACTTTTCAGCTCAAACGATCTACATTGTTCACGAAGCTAACACATTTCTCATCTAAACTGACAAGAATTGGATGTTAGAGGACCTCTGGTTTGTTTCAGTTTCAGAAGCAGAGATGAACTAGATACGGTCCGTATTTTTAGGAAACACCGTTCTTTTGTTCTGAGCACACACAAGTTTCCTGCTGTATTAGAGACTCGAGAATGCAAGAGAGGGCTTCTTGCTCTAAAGAAGAGTGTCATCCATGGATGAGAACTATGATGTGTTTTCCTTCAGAAATGGAGTTAAATCCCAGGCTCTGTGTTTTCCTACCAGGAAGACATCTTTTCAGGTTAGGGCAGTCACTTTTCTGCTCAAACGACCTACATCATTCATGAAGCTCACACATTTCTCATCTTAACTGACAAGCTTTGGATGTTAGAGGACCAGTGCTTTGTATCAGTTTCAGAAGCAGAGTTGGACTAGATATGGTCCGTATGTGTAGGAAACACTGTTCCTTTGTTCTAGCACACTCAATTTTCCTGCTGTATTAGAGAATCTAGAAAGCAAGAGCGTTCTTCTTGCTCTAAAACAGAGTGTGGTCCATGGATGAGAACTCTGCTGTGTGTTTCCCTTCAGAAATGGAGTTAAATCCCCGCTCTGTGTCTTCCTATAATCAAGACTGCATTTCAGGTAATGGCAGTCACTTTTCAGCTCAAACGAACTACATCGTTCACGAAGCTAACACGTTTCTCATCTTAACACACAAGCATCGGATGTTAGAGGACCAGTGCTTTGTATGATTTTCAGAAGCAGATTTGGACTAGATATGGTCCGTAGGTGTAGGAAAGACCGTTCTTTTGTTCTCATCACACTCACGTTTCCTGCCGTCTAAGAGACTCTGGAAAGCAAGAGCGTGCTTCTTGCTGTAAAACAGAGTGTGATCCATGGATGAGAACTCTGCTGCGTGTTTCCCTTCAGAAATGGAGTTAAATTCCAGGCTCTGTGTCTTCCTACAAGCAAGACTTCGTTTCAGGTAAGGGCAGTTACTTACAGCTCAAATGAACTACATCGTTCACGAAGCTCACACGTTTCTCATCTTAACTGACAAGCATTGGATGTTAGAGGACCTGTGGTTTCTTTCAGTTTCAGAATCAGAGTTGAACTAGATATGGTCCGTATGTGTAGGAAACACCGTTCTTTTGTTCTCATCACACTCACGTTTCCTGATGTCTTAGAGACTCTGGAAAGCAAGAGCGTGCTTCTTGCTCTAAAGCAGAGTGTGATCCATGGATGAGAACTTTGCTGTGTGTTTCACTTCAGAAATGGAGTTAAATTCCAGGCTCTGTGTCTTCCTACAAGCAAGACTTCGTTTCAGGTAAGGGCAGTTACTTACAGCTCAAATGAACTTCATCATTCACGAAGCTCACACGTTTCTCATCTTGACTGACAAGCATTGGATGTTAGAGGACCTGTGGTTTCTTTCAGTTTCAGAATCAGAGTTGAACTAGATATGGTCCGTATGTGTAGGAAACACCGTTCTTTTGTTCTCATCACACTCACGTTTCCTGATGTCTTAGAGACTCTGGAAAGCAAGAGCGTGCTTCTTGCTCTAAAGGAGAGTGTGATCCATGGATGAGAACTTTGCTGTGTGTTTCACTTCAGAAATGGAGTTAAATTCCAGGCTCTGTGTCTTCCTACAAGCAAGACTTCGTTTCAGGTAAGGGCAGTTACTTACAGCTCAAACGAACTACATCATTCCAGAGCTCACATATTTCTCATCCTAACTGACAAGCATTGGATGTTAGAGGACCTGTGGTTTTTTTCAGTTTCAGAAGCAGAGTTGAACTAGATATGGTCCATATGTGTAGGAAACACCGTTCTTTTGTTCTCATCACTCTCACGTTTCTTGCTGTCTTAGAGACTCTGGAAAGCAAGAGCGTGCTTCTTGCTCTAATGCAGAGTGTGATCCATGGACAAGAACTATGCTGTGTGTTTCCCTTCAGAAATGGAGTTAAATCCCAGGCTCTGTGTTTTCCTACCAGGAAAACTTCGTTTCAGGTACGGGCAGTTACTTTTCAGCTCATATGAACTACATCGTTCACGAAGCTCACACGTTTCTCATCTTAACTGACAAGCATTGGATGTTAGAGGACCAGTGCTTTGTATCAGTTTCAGAAGCAGAGTTGGACTAGATATGGTCCGTATGTGTAGGAAACACCGTTCTTTGGTTCTCATCACACTCACGTTTCGTGCCTTCTAAGAGACTCTGGAAAGCAGGGCGTGCTTCTTGCTGTAAAACAGAGTGTGATCCATGGATGAGAACTATGCTGCATGTTTCCCTTCAGAAATGGAGTTAAATTCGAGGCTCTGTGTCTTCCTACAAGCAAGACTTCGTTTCAGGTAAGGGCAGTTACTTACAGCTCAAATGAACTTCATCGTTCACTAAGCTCACACGTTTCTCATCTTGACTGACAAGCATTGGATGTTAGAGGACCTGTGGTTTCTTTCAGTTTCAGAATCAGAGTTGAACTAGATATGGTCCGTATGTGTAGGAAACACCGTTCTTTTGTTCTCATCAAACTCATGTTTCCTGCAGTCTTAGAGACTCTGGAAAGCAAGAGCGTGCTTCTTGCTCTAAAGCAGAGTGTGATCCATGGACAAGAACTATGCTGTGTGTTTCCCTTCAGAAATGGAGTTAAATCCCCGGCTCTGTGTCTTCCTAAAATCAAGACTTCGTTTCAGGTAAGGGCAGTCACTTTTCAGCTCAAACGATCTACATTGTTCACGAAGCTAACACGTTTCTCATCTAAACTGACAAGAATTGGATGTTAGAGGACCTCTGGTTTGTTTCAGTTTCAGAAGCAGAGATGAACTAGATACGGTCCGTATTTTTAGGAAACACCGTTCTTTTGTTCTGAGCACACACAAGTTTCCTGCTGTATTAGAGACTCGAAATGCAAGAGAGGGCTTCTTGCTCTAAAGAAGAGTGTCATCCATGGATGAGAACTATGATGTGTTTTCCTTCAGAAATGGAGTTAAATCCCAGGCTCTGTGTTTTCCTACCAGGAAGACATCTTTTCAGGTTAGGGCAGTCACTTTTCAGCTCAAACGACCTACATCATTCATGAAGCTCACACATTTCTCATCTTAACTGACAAGCTTTGGTTGTTAGAGGACCAGTGCTTTGTATCAGTTTCAGAAGCAGAGTTGGACTAGATATGGTCCGTATGTGTAGGAAACACTGTTCCTTTGTTCTAGCACACTCAATTTTCCTGCTGTATTAGAGAATCTAGAAAGCAAGAGCATTCTTCTTGCTCTAAAGCATAGTGTGGTCCATGGATGAGAACTCTGCTGTGTGTTTCCCTTCAGAAATGGAGTTAAATCCCCGCTCTGTGTCTTCCTATAATCAAGACTGCATTTCAGGTAATGGCAGTCACTTTTCAGCTCAAACGAACTACATCGTTCACGAAGCTAACACGTTTCTCATCTTAACACACAAGCATCGGATGTTAGAGGACCAGTGCTTTGTATGATTTTCAGAAGCAGATTTGGACTAGATATGGTCCGTAGGTGTAGGAAACACCGTTCTTTTGTTCTCATCACACTCACGTTTCCTGCCGTCTAAGAGACTCTGGAAAGCAAGAGCGTGCTTCTTGCTGTAAAACCGAGTGTGATCCATGGATGAGAACTCTGCTGCGTGTTTCCCTTCAGAAATGGAGTTAAATTCCAGGCTCTGTGTCTTCCTACAAGCAAGACTTCGTTTCAGGTAAGGGCAGTTAATTACAGCTCAAATGAACTACATCGTTCACGAAGCTCACACGTTTCTCATCTTAACTGACAAGCATTGGATGTTAGAGGACCTGTGGTTTCTTTCAGTTTCAGAATCAGAGTTGAACTAGATATGGTCCGTATGTGTAGGAAACACCGTTCTTTTGTTCTCATCACACTCACGTTTCCTGATGTCTTAGAGACTCTGGAAAGCAAGAGCGTGCTTCTTGCTCTAAAGCAGAGTGTGATCCATGGATGAGAACTTTGCTGTGTGTTTCACTTCAGAAATGGAGTTAAATTCCAGGCTCTGTGTCTTCCTACAAGCAAGACTTCGTTTCAGGTAAGGGCAGTTACTTACAGCTCAAACGAACTACATCATTCCAGAGCTCACATATTTCTCATCTTAACTGACAAGCATTGGATGTTAGAGGACCTGTGGTTTTTTTCAGTTTCAGAAGCAGAGTTGAACTAGATATGGTCCATATGTGTAGGAAACACCGTTCTTTTGTTCTCATCACACTCACGTTTCCTGCTGTCTTAGTGACTCTGGAAAGCAAGAGCGTGCTTCTTGCTCTAATGCAGAGCGTGATCCATGGACAAGAACTATGCTGTGTGTTTCCCTTCAGAAATGGAGTTAAATCCCAGGCTCTGTGTTTTCCTACCAGGAAAACTTCGTTTCAGGTACGGGCAGTTACTTTTCAGCTCATATGAACTACATCGTTCACGAAGCTCACACGTTTCTCATCTTAACTGACAAGCATTGGATGTTAGAGGACCAGTGCTTTGTATCAGTTTCAGAAGCAGAGTTGGACTAGATATGGTCCGTATGTGTAGGAAACACCGTTCTTTGGTTCTCATCACACTCACGTTTCGTGCCTTCTAAGAGACTCTGGAAAGCAGGGCGTGCTTCTTGCTGTAAAACAGAGTGTGATCCATGGATGAGAACTATGCTGCGTGTTTCCCTTCAGAAATGGAGTTAAATTCGAGGCTCTGTGTCTTCCTACAAGCAAGACTTCGTTTCAGGTAAGGGCAGTTACTTACAGCTCAAATGAACTTCATCGTTCACTAAGCTCACACGTTTCTCATCTTGACTGACAAGCATTGGATGTTAGAGGACCTGTGGTTTCTTTCAGTTTCAGAATCAGAGTTGAACTAGATATGGTCCGTATGTGTAGGAAACACCGTTCTTTTGTTCTCATCACACTCACGTTTCCTGATATCTTAGAGACTCTGGAAAGCAAGAGCGTGCTTCTTGCTCTAAAGCAGAGTGTGATCCATGGATGAGAACATTGCTGTGTGTTTCACTTCAGAAATGGAGTTAAATTCCAGGATCTGTGTCTTCCTACAAGCAAGACTTCGTTTCAGGTAAGGGCAGTTACTTACAGCTCAAACGAACTACATCGTTCCCGAAGCTCACATGTTTCTCATCTTAACTGACAAGCATTGGATGTTAGAGGACCTGTGGTTTTTTCAGTTTCAGAAGCAGAGTTGAACTAGATATGGTCCATATGTGTAGGAAACACCGTTCTTTTGTTCTCATCACACTCACGTTTCCTGCTGTCTTAGAGACTCTGGAAAGCAATAGCGTGCTTCTTGCTCTAATGCAGAGTGTGATCCATGGACAAGAACTATGCTGTGTGTTTCCCTTCAGAAATGGAGTTAAATCCCCTGCTCTGTGTCTTCCTACAATCAAGACTTCGTTTCAGGTAAGGGCAGTCACTTTTCAGCTCAAACGATCTACATTGTTCACGAAGCTAACACGTTTCTCATCTAAACTGACAAGAATTGGATGTTAGAGGACCTCTGGTTTGTTTCAGTTTCAGAAGCAGAGATGAACTAGATACGGTCCGTATTTTTAGGAAACACCGTTCTTTTGTTCTGAGCACACACAAGTTTCCTGCTGTATTAGAGACTCGAGAATGCAAGAGAGGGCTTCTTGCTCTAAAGAAGAGTGTCATCCATGGATGAGAACTATGATGTGTTTTCCTTCAGAAATGGAGTTAAATCCCAGGCTCTGTGTTTTCCTACCAGGAAGACATCTTTTCAGGTTAGGGCAGTCACTTTTCTGCTCAAACGACCTACATCATTCATGAAGCTCACACATTTCTCATCTTAACTGACAAGCTTTGGATGTTAGAGGACCAGTGCTTTGTATCAGTTTCAGAAGCAGAGTTGGACTAGATATGGTCCGTATGTGTAGGAAACACTGTTCCTTTGTTCTAGCACACTCAATTTTCCTGCTGTATTAGAGAATCTAGAAAGCAAGAGCGTTCTTCTTGCTCTAAAGCAGAGTGTGGTCCATGGATGAGAACTCTGCTGTGTGTTTCCCTTCAGAAATGGAGTTAAATCCCCGCTCTGTGTCTTCCTATAATCAAGACTGCATTTCAGGTAATGGCAGTCACTTTTCAGCTCAAAAGAACTACATCGTTCACGAAGCTAACACGTTTCTCATCTTAACACACAAGCATCGGATGTTAGAGGACCAGTGCTTTGTATGATTTTCAGAAGCAGATTTGGACTAGATATGGTCCGTAGGTGTAGGAAAGACCGTTCTTTTGTTCTCATCACACTCACGTTTCCTGCCGTCTAAGAGACTCTGGAAAGCAAGAGCGTGCTTCTTGCTGTAAAACAGAGTGTGATCCATGGATGAGAACTCTGCTGCATGTTTCCCTTCAGAAATGGAGTTAAATTCCAGGCTCTGTGTCTTCCTACAAGCAAGACTTCGTTTCAGGTAAGGGCAGTTACTTACAGCTCAAATGAACTACATCGTTCACGAAGCTCACACGTTTCTCATCTTAACTGACAAGCATTGGATGTTAGAGGACCTGTGGTTTCTTTCAGTTTCAGAATCAGAGTTGAACTAGATATGGTCCGTATGTGTAGGAAACACCGTTCTTTTGTTCTCATCACACTCACGTTTCCTGATGTCTTAGAGACTCTGGAAAGCAAGAGCGTGCTTCTTGCTCTAAAGCAGAGTGTGATCCATGGATGAGAACTTTGCTGTGTGTTTCACTTCAGAAATGGAGTTAAATTCCAGGCTCTGTGTCTTCCTACAAGCAAGACTTCGTTTCAGGTAAGGGCAGTTACTTACAGCTCAAATGAACTACATCGTTCACGAAGCTCACACGTTTCTCATCTTAACTGACAAGCATTGGATGTTAGAGGACCTGTGGTTTCTTTCAGTTTCAGAATCAGAGTTGAACTAGATATGGTCCGTATGTGTAGGAAACACCGTTCTTTTGTTCTCATCACACTCACGTTTCCTGATGTCTTAGAGACTCTGGAAAGCAAGAGCGTGCTTCTTGCTCTAAAGCAGAGTGTGATCCATGGATGAGAACTTTGCTGTGTGTTTCACTTCAGAAATGGAGTTAAATTCCAGGCTCTGTGTCTTCCTACAAGCAAGACTTCGTTTCAGGTAAGGGCAGTTACTTACAGCTCAAACGAACTACATCATTCCAGAGCTCACATATTTCTCATCTTAATTGACAAGCATTGGATGTTAGAGGACCTGTGGATTTTTCAGTTTCAGAAGCAGAGTTGAACTAGATATGGTCCATATGTGTAGGAAACACCGTTCTTTTGTTCTCATCACACTCAAGTTTCCTGCTGTCTTAGAGACTCTGGAAAGCAAGAGCGTGCTTCTTGCTCTAATGCAGAGTGTGATCCATGGACAAGAACTATGCTGTGTGTTTCCCTTCAGAAATGGAGTTAAATCCCAGGCTCTGTGTTTTCCTACCAGGAAAACTTCGTTTCAGGTACGGGCAGTTACTTTTCAGCTCATATGAACTACATCGTTCACAAAGCTCACACGTTTCTCATCTTAACTGACAAGCATTGGATGTTAGAGGACCAGTGCTTTGTATCAGTTTCAGAAGCAGAGTTGGACTAGATATGGTCCGTATGTGTAGGAAACACCGTTCTTTGGTTCTCATCACACTCACGTTTCGTGCCTTCTAAGAGACTCTGGAAAGCAGGGCGTGCTTCTTGCTCTAATGCAGAGTGTGATCCATGGACAAGAACTATGCTGTGTGTTTCCCTTCAGAAATGGAGTTAAATCCCCGGCTCTGTGTCTTCCTACAATCAAGACTTCGTTTCAGGTAAGGGCAGTCACTTTTCAGCTCAAACGATCTACATTGTTCACGAAGCTAACACGTTTCTCATCTAAACTGACAAGAATTGGATGTTAGAGGACCTCTGGTTTGTTTCAGTTTCAGAAGCAGAGATGAACTAGATACGGTCCGTATTTTTAGGAAACACCGTTCTTTTGTTCTGAGCACACACAAGTTTCCTGCTGTATTAGAGACTTGAGAATGCAAGAGAGGGCTTCTTGCTCTAAAGAAGAGTGTCATCCATGGATGAGAACTATGATGTGTTTTCCTTCAGAAATGGAGTTAAATCCCAGGCTCTGTGTTTTCCTACCAGGAAGACATCTTTTCAGGTTAGGGCAGTCACTTTTCAGCTCAAACGACCTACATCATTCATGAAGCTCACACATTTCTCATCTTAACTGACAAGCTTTGGATGTTAGAGGACCAGTGCTTTGTATCAGTTTCAGAAGCAGAGTTGGACTAGATATGGTCCGTATGTGTAGGAAACACTGTTCCTTTGTTCTAGCACACTCAATTTTCCTGCTGTATTAGAGAATCTAGAAAGCAAGAGCGTTCTTCTTGCTCTAAAGCAGAGTGTGGTCCATGGATGAGAACTCTGCTGTGTGTTTCCCTTCAGAAATGGAGTTAAATCCCCGCTCTGTGTCTTCCTATAATCAAGACTGCATTTCAGGTAATGGCAGTCACTTTTCAGCTCAAAAGAACTACATCGTTCACGAAGCTAACACGTTTCTCATCTTAACACACAAGCATCGGATGTTAGAGGACCAGTGCTTTGTATGATTTTCAGAAGCAGATTTGGACTAGATATGGTCCGTAGGTGTAGGAAAGACCGTTCTTTTGTTCTCATCACACTCACGTTTCCTGCCGTCTAAGAGACTCTGGAAAGCAAGAGCGTGCTTCTTGCTGTAAAACAGAGTGTGATCCATGGATGAGAACTCTGCTGCGTGTTTCCCTTCAGAAATGGAGTTAAATTCCAGGCTCTGTGTCTTCCTACAAGCAAGACTTCGTTTCAGGTAAGGGCAGTTACTTACAGCTCAAATGAACTACATCGTTCACGAAGCTCACACGTTTCTCATCTTAACTGACAAGCATTGGATGTTAGAGGACCTGTGGTTTCTTTCAGTTTCAGAATCAGAGTTGAACTAGATATGGTCCGTATGTGTAGGAAACACCGTTCTTTTGTTCTCATCACACTCACGTTTCCTGATGTCTTAGAGACTCTGGAAAGCAAGAGCGTGCTTCTTGCTCTAAAGGAGAGTGTGATCCATGGATGAGAACTTTGCTGTGTGTTTCACTTCAGAAATGGAGTTAAATTCCAGGCTCTGTGTCTTCCTACAAGCAAGACTTCGTTTCAGGTAAGGGCAGTTACTTACAGCTCAAACGAACTACATCATTCCAGAGCTCACATATTTCTCATCTTAACTGACAAGCATTGGATGTTAGAGGACCTGTGGTTTTTTTCAGTTTCAGAAGCAGAGTTGAACTAGATATGGTCCATATGTGTAGGAAACACCGTTCTTTTGTTCTCATCACACTCACGTTTCCTGCTGTCTTAGAGACTCTGGAAAGCAAGAGCGTGCTTCTTGCTCTAATGCAGAGCGTGATCCATGGACAAGAACTATGCTGTGTGTTTCCCTTCAGAAATGGAGTTAAATCCCAGGCTCTGTGTTTTCCTACCAGGAAAACTTCGTTTCAGGTACGGGCAGTTACTTTTCAGCTCATATGAACTACATCGTTCACGAAGCTCACACGTTTCTCATCTTAACTGACAAGCATTGGATGTTAGAGGACCAGTGCTTTGTATCAGTTTCAGAAGCAGAGTTGGACTAGATATGGTCCGTATGTGTAGGAAACACCGTTCTTTGGTTCTCATCACACTCACGTTTCGTGCCTTCTAAGAGACTCTGGAAAGCAGGGCGTGCTTCTTGCTGTAAAACAGAGTGTGATCCATGGATGAGAACTATGCTGCGTGTTTCCCTTCAGAAATGGAGTTAAATTCGAGGCTCTGTGTCTTCCTACAAGCAAGACTTCGTTTCAGGTAAGGGCAGTTACTTACAGCTCAAATGAACTTCATCGTTCACTAAGCTCACACGTTTCTCATCTTGACTGACAAGCATTGGATGTTAGAGGACCTGTGGTTTCTTTCAGTTTCAGAATCAGAGTTGAACTAGATATGGTCCGTATGTGTAGGAAACACCGTTCTTTTGTTCTCATCACACTCACGTTTCCTGATATCTTAGAGACTCTGGAAAGCAAGAGCGTGCTTCTTGCTCTAAAGCAGAGTGTGATCCATGGATGAGAACTTTGCTGTGTGTTTCACTTCAGAAATGGAGTTAAATTCCAGGCTCTGTGTCTTCCTACAAGCAAGACTTCGTTTCAGGTAAGGGCAGTTACTTACAGCTCAAATGAACTACATCGTTCACGAAGCTCACACGTTTCTCATCTTAACTGACAAGCATTGGATGTTAGAGGACCTGTGGTTTCTTTCAGTTTCAGAATCAGAGTTGAACTAGATATGGGCCGTATGTGTAGGAAACACCGTTCTTTTGTGCTCATCACACTCACGTTTCCTGATGTCTTAGAGACTCTGGAAAGCAAGAGCGTGCTTCTTGCTCTAAAGGAGAGTGTGATCCATGGATGAGAACTTTGCTGTGTGTTTCACTTCAGAAATGGAGTTAAATTCCAGGCTCTGTGTCTTCCTACAAGCAAGACTTCGTTTCAGGTAAGGGCAGTTACTTACAGCTCAAACGAACTACATCATTCCAGAGCTCACATATTTCTCATCTTAACTGACAAGCATTGGATGTTAGAGGACCTGTGGTTTTTTTCAGTTTCAGAAGCAGAGTTGAACTAGATATGGTCCATATGTGTAGGAAACACCGTTCTTTTGTTCTCATCACACTCACGTTTCCTGCTGTCTTAGAGACTCTGGAAAGCAAGAGCGTGCTTCTTGCTCTAATGCAGAGCGTGATCCATGGACAAGAACTATGCTGTGTGTTTCCCTTCAGAAATGGAGTTAAATCCCAGGCTCTGTGTTTTCCTACCAGGAAAACTTCGTTTCAGGTACGGGCAGTTACTTTTCAGCTCATATGAACTACATCGTTCATGAAGCTCACACGTTTCTCATCTTAACTGACAAGCATTGGATGTTAGAGGACCAGTGCTTTGTATCAGTTTCAGAAGCAGAGTTGGACTAGATATGGTCCGTATGTGTAGGAAACACCGTTCTTTGGTTCTCATCACACTCACGTTTCGTGCCTTCTAAGAGACTCTGGAAAGCAGGGCGTGCTTCTTGCTGTAAAACAGAGTGTGATCCATGGATGAGAACTATGCTGCGTGTTTCCCTTCAGAAATGGAGTTAAATTCGAGGCTCTGTGTCTTCCTACAAGCAAGACTTCGTTTCAGGTAAGGGCAGTTACTTACAGCTCAAATGAACTTCATCGTTCACTAAGCTCACACGTTTCTCATCTTGACTGACAAGCATTGGATGTTAGAGGACCTGTGGTTTCTTTCAGTTTCAGAATCAGAGTTGAACTAGATATGGTCCGTATGTGTAGGAAACACCGTTCATTTGTTCTCATCACACTCACGTTTCCTGATATCTTAGAGACTCTGGAAAGCAAGAGCGTGCTTCTTGCTCTAAAGCAGAGTGTGATCCATGGATGAGAACTTTGCTGTGTGTTTCACTTCAGAAATGGAGTTAAATTCCAGGATCTGTGTCTTCCTACAAGCAAGACTTCGTTTCAGGTAAGGGCAGTTACTTACAGCTCAAACGAACTACATCGTTCCCGAAGCTCACATGTTTCTCATCTTAACTGACAAGCATTGGATGTTAGAGGACCTGTGGTTTTTTCAGTTTCAGAAGCAGAGTTGAACTAGATATGGTCCATATGTGTAGGAAACACCGTTCTTTTGTTCTCATCACACTCACGTTTCCTGCTGTCTTAGAGACTCTGGAAAGCAATAGCGTGCTTCTTGCTCTAATGCAGAGTGTGATCCATGGACAAGAACTATGCTGTGTGTTTCCCTTCAGAAATGGAGTTAAATCCCCTGCTCTGTGTCTTCCTACAATCAAGACTTCGTTTCAGGTAAGGGCAGTCACTTTTCAGCTCAAACGATCTACATTGTTCACGAAGCTAACACGTTTCTCATCTAAACTGACAAGAATTGGATGTTAGAGGACCTCTGGTTTGTATCAGTTTCAGAAGCAGAGATGAACTAGATACGGTCCGTATTTTTAGGAAACACCGTTCTTTTGTTCTGAGCACACACAAGTTTCCTGCTGTATTAGAGACTCGAGAATGCAAGAGAGGGCTTCTTGCTCTAAAGAAGAGTGTCATCCATGGATGAGAACTATGATGTGTTTTCCTTCAGAAATGGAGTTAAATCCCAGGCTCTGTGTTTTCCTACCAGGAAGACATCTTTTCAGGTTAGGGCAGTCACTTTTCTGCTCAAACGACCTACATCATTCATGAAGCTCACACATTTCTCATCTTAAGTGACAAGCTTTGGATGTTAGAGGACCAGTGCTTTGTATCAGTTTCAGAAGCAGAGTTGGACTAGATATGGTCCGTATGTGTAGGAAACACTGTTCCTTTGTTCTAGCACACTCAATTTTCCTGCTGTATTAGAGAATCTAGAAAGCAAGAGCGTTCTTCTTGCTCTAAAGCAGAGTGTGGTCCATGGATGAGAACTCTGCTGTGTGTTTCCCTTCAGAAATGGAGTTAAATCCCCGCTCTGTGTCTTCCTATAATCAAGACTGCATTTCAGGTAATGGCAGTCACTTTTCAGCTCAAAAGAACTACATCGTTCACGAAGCTAACACGTTTCTCATCTTAACACACAAGCATCGGATGTTAGAGGACCAGTGCTTTGTATGATTTTCAGAAGCAGATTTGGACTAGATATGGTCCGTAGGTGTAGGAAACACCGTTCTTTTGTTCTCATCACACTCACGTTTCCTGCCGTCTAAGAGACTCTGGAAAGCAAGAGCGTGCTTCTTGCTGTAAAACAGAGTGTGATCCATGGATGAGAACTCTGCTGCGTGTTTCCCTTCAGAAATGGAGTTAAATTCCAGGCTCTGTGTCTTCCTACAAGCAAGACTTCGTTTCGGGTAAGGGCAGTTACTTACAGCTCAAATGAACTACATCGTTCACGAAGCTCACACGTTTCTCATCTTAACTGACAAGCATTGGATGTTAGAGGACCTGTGGTTTCTTTCAGTTTCAGAATCAGAGTTGAACTAGATATGGTCCGTATGTGTAGGAAACACCGTTCTTTTGTTCTCATCACACTCACGTTTCCTGATGTCTTAGAGACTCTGGAAAGCAAGAGCGTGCTTCTTGCTCTAAAGCAGAGTGTGATCCATGGATGAGAACTTTGCTGTGTGTTTCACTTCAGAAATGGAGTTAAATTCCAGGCTCTGTGTCTTGCTACAAGCAAGACTTCATTTCAGGTAAGGGCAGTTACTTACAGCTCAAATGAACTTCATCGTTCACTAAGCTCACACGTTTCTCATCTTGACTGACAAGCATTGGATGTTAGAGGACCTGTGGTTTCTTTCAGTTTCAGAATCAGAGTTGAACTAGATATGGTCCTTATGTGTAGGAAACACCGTTCTTTTGTTCTCATCACACTCACGTTTCCTGATGTCTTAGAGACTCTGGAAAGCAAGAGCGTGCTTCTTGCTCTAAAGGAGAGTGTGATCCATGGATGAGAACTTTGCTGTGTGTTTCACTTCAGAAATGGAGTTAAATTCCAGGCTCTGTGTCTTCCTACAAGCAAGACTTCGTTTCAGGTAAGGGCAGTTACTTACAGCTCAAACGAACTACATCATTCCAGAGCTCACATATTTCTCATCTTAACTGACAAGCATTGGATGTTAGAGGACCTGTGGTTTTTTTCAGTTTCAGAAGCAGAGTTGAACTAGATATGGTCCATATGTGTAGGAAACACCGTTCTTTTGTTCTCATCACACTCACGTTTCTTGCTGTCTTAGAGACTCTGGAAAGCAAGAGCGTGCTTCTTGCTCTAATGCAGAGTGTGATCCATGGACAAGAACTATGCTGTGTGTTTCCCTTCAGAAATGGAGTTAAATCCCAGGCTCTGTGTTTTCCTACCAGGAAAACTTCGTTTCAGGTACGGGCAGTTACTTTTCAGCTCATATGAACTACATCGTTCACGAAGCTCACACGTTTCTCATCTTAACTGACAAGCATTGGATGTTAGAGGACCAGTGCTTTGTATCAGTTTCAGAAGCAGAGTTGGACTAGATATGGTCCGTATGTGTAGGAAACACCGTTCTTTGGTTCTCATCACACTCACGTTTCGTGCCTTCTAAGAGACTCTGGAAAGCAGGGCGTGCTTCTTGCTGTAAAACAGAGTGTGATCCATGGATGAGAACTATGCTGCGTGTTTCCCTTCAGAAATGGAGTTAAATTCGAGGCTCTGTGTCTTCCTACAAGCAAGACTTTGTTTCAGGTAAGGGCAGTTACTTACAGCTCAAATGAACTTCATCGTTCACTAAGCTCACACGTTTCTCATCTTGACTGACAAGCATTGGATGTTAGAGGACCTGTGGTTTCTTTCAGTTTCAGAATCAGAGTTGAACTAGATATGGTCCGTATGTGTAGGAAACACCGTTCTTTTGTTCTCATCAAACTCATGTTTCCTGCAGTCTTAGAGACTCTGGAAAGCAAGAGCGTGCTTCTTGCTCTAAAGCAGAGTGTGATCAATGGATGAGAACTCTGGTGTGTGATTCACTTCAGAAATGGATTTAAATCCCAGGCTCTCAGTTTTCCTACAATCAAGACTTCGTTTCAGGTAAGGGCAGTTACTTTACAGCTCAAACGAACTACATCTTTCACAAAGCTCACACGTTTCTCACCTTAACTAACAAGCATTGGATGTTAGAGGACCTGTGGATTTTTCAGTTTCAGAAGCAGAGTTGAACTAGATATGGTCCATATGTGTAGGAAACACCGTTCTTTTGTTCTCATCACACTCAAGTTTCCTGCTGTATTAGAGACTCTGGAAAGCAAGAGCGTGCTTCTTGCTCTAATGCAGAGTGTGATCCATGGACAAGAACTATGCTGTGTGTTTCCCTTCAGAAATGGAGTTAAATCCCAGGCTCTGTGTTTTCCTACCAGGAAAACTTCGTTTCAGGTACGGGCAGTTACTTTTCAGCTCATATGAACTACATCGTTCACAAAGCCTACACGTTTCTCATCTTAACTGACAAGCATTGGATGTTAGAGGACCAGTGCTTTGTATCAGTTTCAGAAGCAGAGTTGGACTAGATATGGTCCGTATGTGTAGGAAACACCGTTCTTTGGTTCTCATCACACTCACGTTTCGTGCCTTCTAAGAGACTCTGGAAAGCAGGGCGTGCTTCTTGCTGTAAAACAGAGTGTGATCCATGGATGAGAACTATGCTGCGTGTTTCCCTTCAGAAATGGAGTTAAATTCGAGGCTCTGTGTCTTCCTACAAGCAAGACTTCGTTTCAGGTAAGGGCAGTTACTTACAGCTCAAATGAACTTCATCGTTCACTAAGCTCACACGTTTCTCATCTTGACTGACAAGCATTGGATGTTAGAGGACCTGTGGTTTCTTTCAGTTTCAGAATCAGAGTTGAACTAGATATGGTCCGTATGTGTAGGAAACACCGTTCTTTTGTTCTCATCACACTCACGTTTCCTGATATCTTAGAGACTCTGGAAAGCAAGAGCGTGCTTCTTGCTCTAAAGCAGAGTGTGATCCATGGATGAGAACTTTGCTGTGTGTTTCACTTCAGAAATGGAGTTAAATTCCAGGATCTGTGTCTTCCTACAAGCAAGACTTCGTTTCAGGTAAGGGCAGTTACTTACAGCTCAAACGAACTACATCGTTCCCGAAGCTCACATGTTTCTCATCTTAACTGACAAGCATTGGATGTTAGAGGACCTGTGGTTTTTTCAGTTTCAGAAGCAGAGTTGAACTAGATATGGTCCATATGTGTAGGAAACACCGTTCTTTTGTTCTCATCACACTCACGTTTCCTGCTGTCTTAGAGACTCTGGAAAGCAATAGCGTGCTTCTTGCTCTAATGCAGAGTGTGATCCATGGACAAGAACTATGCTGTGTGTTTCCCTTCAGAAATGGAGTTAAATCCCCTGCTCTGTGTCTTCCTACAATCAAGACTTCGTTTCAGGTAAGGGCAGTCACTTTTCAGCTCAAACGATCTACATTGTTCACGAAGCTAACACGTTTCTCATCTAAACTGACAAGAATTGGATGTTAGAGGACCTCTGGTTTGTATCAGTTTCAGAAGCAGAGATGAACTAGATACGGTCCGTATTTTTAGGAAACACCGTTCTTTTGTTCTGAGCACACACAAGTTTCCTGCTGTATTAGAGACTCGAGAATGCAAGAGAGGGCTTCTTGCTCTAAAGAAGAGTGTCATCCATGGATGAGAACTATGATGTGTGTTTCCCTTCAGAAATGGAGTTAAATCCCCGCTCTGTGTCTTCCTATAATCAAGACTGCATTTCAGGTAATGGCAGTCACTTTTCTGCTCAAACGACCTACATCATTCATGAAGCTCACACATTTCTCATCTTAAGTGACAAGCTTTGGATGTTAGAGGACCAGTGCTTTGTATCAGTTTCAGAAGCAGAGTTGGACTAGATATGGTCCGTATGTGTAGGAAACACTGTTCCTTTGTTCTAGCACACTCAATTTTCCTGCTGTATTAGAGAATCTAGAAAGCAAGAGCGTTCTTCTTGCTCTAAAGCAGAGTGTGATCCATGGATGAGAACTCTGCTGCGTGTTTCCCTTCAGAAATGGAGTTAAATTCCAGGCTCTGTGTCTTCCTACAAGCAAGACTTCGTTTCGGGTAAGGGCAGTTACTTACAGCTCAAATGAACTACATCGTTCACGAAGCTCACACGTTTCTCATCTTAACTGACAAGCATTGGATGTTAGAGGACCTGTGGTTTCTTTCAGTTTCAGAATCAGAGTTGAACTAGATATGGTCCGTATGTGTAGGAAACACCGTTCTTTTGTTCTCATCACACTCACGTTTCCTGATGTCTTAGAGACTCTGGAAAGCAAGAGCGTGCTTCTTGCTCTAAAGCAGAGTGTGATCCATGGATGAGAACTTTGCTGTGTGTTTCACTTCAGAAATGGAGTTAAATTCCAGGCTCTGTGTCTTGCTACAAGCAAGACTTCGTTTCAGGTAAGGGCAGTTACTTACAGCTCAAATGAACTTCATCGTTCACTAAGCTCACACGTTTCTCATCTTGACTGACAAGCATTGGATGTTAGAGGACCTGTGGTTTCTTTCAGTTTCAGAATCAGAGTTGAACTAGATATGGTCCTTATGTGTAGGAAACACCGTTCTTTTGTTCTCATCACACTCACGTTTCCTGATGTCTTAGAGACTCTGGAAAGCAAGAGCGTGCTTCTTGCTCTAAAGGAGAGTGTGATCCATGGATGAGAACTTTGCTGTGTGTTTCACTTCAGAAATGGAGTTAAATTCCAGGCTCTGTGTCTTCCTACAAGCAAGACTTCGTTTCAGGTAAGGGCAGTTACTTACAGCTCAAACGAACTACATCATTCCAGAGCTCACATATTTCTCATCTTAACTGACAAGCATTGGATGTTAGAGGACCTGTGGTTTTTTTCAGTTTCAGAAGCAGAGTTGAACTAGATATGGTCCATATGTGTAGGAAACACCGTTCTTTTGTTCTCATCACACTCACGTTTCTTGCTGTCTTAGAGACTCTGGAAAGCAAGAGCGTGCTTCTTGCTCTAATGCAGAGTGTGATCCATGGACAAGAACTATGCTGTGTGTTTCCCTTCAGAAATGGAGTTAAATCCCAGGCTCTGTGTTTTCCTACCAGGAAAACTTCGTTTCAGGTACGGGCAGTTACTTTTCAGCTCATATGAACTACATCGTTCACGAAGCTCACACGTTTCTCATCTTAACTGACAAGCATTGGATGTTAGAGGACCAGTGCTTTGTATCAGTTTCAGAAGCAGAGTTGGACTAGATATGGTCCGTATGTGTAGGAAACACCATTCTTTGGTTCTCATCACACTCACGTTTCGTGCCTTCTAAGAGACTCTGGAAAGCAGGGCGTGCTTCTTGCTGTAAAACAGAGTGTGATCCATGGATGAGAACTATGCTGCGTGTTTCCCTTCAGAAATGGAGTTAAATTCGAGGCTCTGTGTCTTCCTACAAGCAAGACTTTGTTTCAGGTAAGGGCAGTTACTTACAGCTCAAATGAACTTCATCGTTCACTAAGCTCACACGTTTCTCATCTTGACTGACAAGCATTGGATGTTAGAGGACCTGTGGTTTCTTTCAGTTTCAGAATCAGAGTTGAACTAGATATGGTCCGTATGTGTAGGAAACACCGTTCTTTTGTTCTCATCAAACTCATGTTTCCTGCAGTCTTAGAGACTCTGGAAAGCAAGAGCGTGCTTCTTGCTCTAAAGCAGAGTGTGATCAATGGATGAGAACTCTGGTGTGTGATTCACTTCAGAAATGGATTTAAATCCCAGGCTCTCAGTTTTCCTACAATCAAGACTTCGTTTCAGGTAAGGGCAGTTACTTTACAGCTCAAACGAACTACATCTTTCACAAAGCTCACACGTTTCTCACCTTAACTAACAAGCATTGGATGTTAGAGGACCTGTGGATTTTTCAGTTTCAGAAGCAGAGTTGAACTAGATATGGTCCATATGTGTAGGAAACACCGTTCTTTTGTTCTCATCACACTCAAGTTTCCTGCTGTATTAGAGACTCTGGAAAGCAAGAGCGTGCTTCTTGCTCTAATGCAGAGTGTGATCCATGGACAAGAACTATGCTGTGTGTTTCCCTTCAGAAATGGAGTTAAATCCCAGGCTCTGTGTTTTCCTACCAGGAAAACTTCGTTTCAGGTACGGGCAGTTACTTTTCAGCTCATATGAACTACATCGTTCACAAAGCTCACACGTTTCTCATCTTAACTGACAAGCATTGGATGTTAGAGGACCAGTGCTTTGTATCAGTTTCAGAAGCAGAGTTGGACTAGATATGGTCCGTATGTGTAGGAAACACCGTTCTTTGGTTCTCATCACACTCACGTTTCGTGCCTTCTAAGAGACTCTGGAAAGCAGGGCGTGCTTCTTGCTGTAAAACAGAGTGTGATCCATGGATGAGAACTATGCTGCGTGTTTCCCTTCAGAAATGGAGTTAAATTCGAGGCTCTGTGTCTTCCTACAAGCAAGACTTCGTTTCAGGTAAGGGCAGTTACTTACAGCTCAAATGAACTTCATCGTTCACTAAGCTCACACGTTTCTCATCTTGACTGACAAGCATTGGATGTTAGAGGACCTGTGGTTTCTTTCAGTTTCAGAATCAGAGTTGAACTAGATATGGTCCGTATGTGTAGGAAACACTGTTCTTTTGTTCTCATCACACTCACGTTTCCTGATATCTTAGAGACTCTGGAAAGCAAGAGCGTGCTTCTTGCTCTAAAGCAGAGTGTGATCCATGGATGAGAACTTTGCTGTGTGTTTCACTTCAGAAATGGAGTTAAATTCCAGGATCTGTGTCTTCCTACAAGCAAGACTTCGTTTCAGGTAAGGGCAGTTACTTACAGCTCAAACGAACTACATCGTTCCCGAAGCTCACATGTTTCTCATCTTAACTGACAAGCATTGGATGTTAGAGGACCTGTGGTTTTTTCAGTTTCAGAAGCAGAGTTGAACTAGATATGGTCCATATGTGTAGGAAACACCGTTCTTTTGTTCTCATCACACTCACGTTTCCTGCTGTCTTAGAGACTCTGGAAAGCAATAGCGTGCTTCTTGCTCTAATGCAGAGTGTGATCCATGGACAAGAACTATGCTGTGTGTTTCCCTTCAGAAATGGAGTTAAATCCCCTGCTCTGTGTCTTCCTACAATCAAGACTTCGTTTCAGGTAAGGGCAGTCACTTTTCAGCTCAAACGATCTACATTGTTCACGAAGCTAACACGTTTCTCATCTAAACTGACAAGAATTGGATGTTAGAGGACCTCTGGTTTGTTTCAGTTTCAGAAGCAGAGATGAACTAGATACGGTCCGTATTTTTAGGAAACACCGTTCTTTTGTTCTGAGCACACACAAGTTTCCTGCTGTATTAGAGACTCGAGAATGCAAGAGAGGGCTTCTTGCTCTAAAGAAGAGTGTCATCCATGGATGAGAACTATGATGTGTTTTCCTTCAGAAATGGAGTTAAATCCCAGGCTCTGTGTTTTCCTACCAGGAAGACATCTTTTCAGGTTAGGGCAGTCACTTTTCTGCTCAAACGACCTACATCATTCATGAAGCTCACACATTTCTCATCTTAACTGACAAGCTTTGGATGTTAGAGGACCAGTGCTTTGTATCAGTTTCAGAAGCAGAGTTGGACTAGATATGGTCCGTATGTGTAGGAAACACTGTTCCTTTGTTCTAGCACACTCAATTTTCCTGCTGTATTAGAGAATCTAGAAAGCAAGAGCGTTCTTCTTGCTCTAAAACAGAGTGTGGTCCATGGATGAGAACTCTGCTGTGTGTTTCCCTTCAGAAATGGAGTTAAATCCCCGCTCTGTGTCTTCCTATAATCAAGACTGCATTTCAGGTAATGGAGGTCACTTTTCAGCTCAAAAGAACTACATCGTTCACGAAGCTAACACGTTTCTCATCTTAACACACAAGCATCGGATGTTAGAGGACCAGTGCTTTGTATGATTTTCAGAAGCAGATTTGGACTAGATATGGTCCGTAGGTGTAGGAAAGACCGTTCTTTTGTTCTCATCACACTCACGTTTCCTGCCGTCTAAGAGACTCTGGAAAGCAAGAGCGTGCTTCTTGCTGTAAAACAGAGTGTGATCCATGGATGAGAACTCTGCTGCATGTTTCCCTTCAGAAATGGAGTTAAATTCCAGGCTCTGTGTCTTCCTACAAGCAAGACTTCGTTTCAGGTAAGGGCAGTTACTTACAGCTCAAATGAACTACATCGTTCACGAAGCTCACACGTTTCTCATCTTAACTGACAAGCATTGGATGTTAGAGGACCTGTGGTTTCTTTCAGTTTCAGAATCAGAGTTGAACTAGATATGGTCCGTATGTGTAGGAAACACCGTTCTTTTGTTCTCATCACACTCACGTTTCCTGATGTCTTAGAGACTCTGGAAAGCAAGAGCGTGCTTCTTGCTCTAAAGGAGAGTGTGATCCATGGATGAGAACTTTGCTGTGTGTTTCACTTCAGAAATGGAGTTAAATTCCAGGCTCTGTGTCTTCCTACAAGCAAGACTTCGTTTCAGGTAAGGGCAGTTACTTACAGCTCAAACGAACTACATCATTCCAGAGCTCACATATTTCTCATCTTAACTGACAAGCATTGGATGTTAGAGGACCTGTGGTTTTTTTCAGTTTCAGAAGCAGAGTTGAACTAGATATGGTCCATATGTGTAGGAAACACCGTTCTTTTGTTCTCATCACACTCACGTTTCCTGCTGTCTTAGAGACTCTGGAAAGCAAGAGCGTGCTTGTTGCTCTAATGCAGAGCGTGATCCATGGACAAGAACTATGCTGTGTGTTTCCCTTCAGAAATGGAGTTAAATCCCAGGCTCTGTGTTTTCCTACCAGGAAAACTTCGTTTCAGGTACGGGCAGTTACTTTTCAGCTCATATGAACTACATTGTTCACGAAGCTCACACGTTTCTCATCTTAACTGACAAGCATTGGATGTTAGAGGACCAGTGCTTTGTATCAGTTTCAGAAGCAGAGTTGGACTAGATATGGTCCGTATGTGTAGGAAACACCGTTCTTTGGTTCTCATCACACTCACGTTTCGTGCCTTCTAAGAGACTCTGGAAAGCAGGGCGTGCTTCTTGCTGTAAAACAGAGTGTGATCCATGGATGAGAACTATGCTGCGTGTTTCCCTTCAGAAATGGAGTTAAATTCGAGTCTCTGTGTCTTCCTACAAGCAAGACTTCGTTTCAGGTAAGGGCAGTTACTTACAGCTCAAATGAACTTCATCGTTCACTAAGCTCACACGTTTCTCATCTTGACTGACAAGCATTGGATGTTAGAGGACCTGTGGTTTCTTTCAGTTTCAGAATCAGAGTTGAACTAGATATGGTCCGTATGTGTAGGAAACACCGTTCTTTTGTTCTCATCACACTCACGTTTCCTGATATCTTAGAGACTCTGGAAAGCAAGAGCGTGCTTCTTGCTCTAAAGCAGAGTGTGATCCATGGATGAGAACTTTGCTGTGTGTTTCACTTCAGAAATGGAGTTAAATTCCAGGATCTGTGTCTTCCTACAAGCAAGACTTCGTTTCAGGTAAGGGCAGTTACTTACAGCTCAAACGAACTACATCGTTCCCGAAGCTCACATGTTTCTCATCTTAACTGACAAGCATTGGATGTTAGAGGACCTGTGGTTTTTTCAGTTTCAGAAGCAGAGTTGAACTAGATATGGTCCATATGTGTAGGAAACACCGTTCTTTTGTTCTCATCACACTCACGTTTCCTGCTGTCTTAGAGACTCTGGAAAGCAATAGCGTGCTTCTTGCTCTAATGCAGAGTGTGATCCATGGACAAGAACTATGCTGTGTGTTTCCCTTCAGAAATGGAGTTAAATCCCCTGCTCTGTGTCTTCCTACAATCAAGACTTCGTTTCAGGTAAGGGCAGTCACTTTTCAGCTCAAACGATCTACATTGTTCACGAAGCTAACACGTTTCTCATCTAAACTGACAAGAATTGGATGTTAGAGGACCTCTGGTTTGTATCAGTTTCAGAAGCAGAGATGAACTAGATACGGTCCGTATTTTTAGGAAACACCGTTCTTTTGTTCTGAGCACACACAAGTTTCCTGCTGTATTAGAGACTCGAGAATGCAAGAGAGGGCTTCTTGCTCTAAAGAAGAGTGTCATCCATGGATGAGAACTATGATGTGTTTTCCTTCAGAAATGGAGTTAAATCCCAGGCTCTGTGTTTTCCTACCAGGAAGACATCTTTTCAGGTTAGGGCAGTCACTTTTCTGCTCAAACGACCTACATCATTCATGAAGCTCACACATTTCTCATCTTAACTGACAAGCTTTGGATGTTAGAGGACCAGTGCTTTGTATCAGTTTCAGAAGCAGAGTTGGACTAGATATGGTCCGTATGTGTAGGAAACACTGTTCCTTTGTTCTAGCACACTCAATTTTCCTGCTGTATTAGAGAATCTAGAAAGCAAGAGCGTTCTTCTTGCTCTAAAGCAGAGTGTGGTCCATGGATGAGAACTCTGCTGTGTGTTTCCCTTCAGAAATGGAGTTAAATCCCCGCTCTGTGTCTTCCTATAATCAAGACTGCATTTCAGGTAATGGCAGTCACTTTTCAGCTCAAAAGAACTACATCGTTCACGAAGCTAACACGTTTCTCATCTTAACACACAAGCATCGGATGTTAGAGGACCAGTGCTTTGTATGATTTTCAGAAGCAGATTTGGACTAGATATGGTCCGTAGGTGTAGGAAAGACCGTTCTTTTGTTCTCATCACACTCACGTTTCCTGCCGTCTAAGAGACTCTGGAAAGCAAGAGCGTGCTTCTTGCTGTAAAACAGAGTGTGATCCATGGATGAGAACTCTGCTGCGTGTTTCCCTTCAGAAATGGAGTTAAATTCCAGGCTCTGTGTCTTCCTACAAGCAAGACTTCGTTTCGGGTAAGGGCAGTTACTTACAGCTCAAATGAACTACATCGTTCACGAAGCTCACACGTTTCTCATCTTAACTGACAAGCATTGGATGTTAGAGGACCTGTGGTTTCTTTCAGTTTCAGAATCAGAGTTGAACTAGATATGGTCCGTATGTGTAGGAAACACCGTTCTTTTGTTCTCATCACACTCACGTTTCCTGATGTCTTAGAGACTCTGGAAAGCAAGAGCGTGCTTCTTGCTCTAAAGCAGAGTGTGATCCATGGATGAGAACTTTGCTGTGTGTTTCACTTCAGAAATGGAGTTAAATTCCAGGCTCTGTGTCTTGCTACAAGCAAGACTTCGTTTCAGGTAAGGGCAGTTACTTACAGCTCAAATGAACTTCATCGTTCACTAAGCTCACACGTTTCTCATCTTGACTGACAAGCATTGGATGTTAGAGGACCTGTGGTTTCTTTCAGTTTCAGAATCAGAGTTGAACTAGATATGGTCCTTATGTGTAGGAAACACCGTTCTTTTGTTCTCATCACACTCACGTTTCCTGATGTCTTAGAGACTCTGGAAAGCAAGAGCGTGCTTCTTGCTCTAAAGGAGAGTGTGATCCATGGATGAGAACTTTGCTGTGTGTTTCACTTCAGAAATGGAGTTAAATTCCAGGCTCTGTGTCTTCCTACAAGCAAGACTTCGTTTCAGGTAAGGGCAGTTACTTACAGCTCAAACGAACTACATCATTCCAGAGCTCACATGTTTCTCATCTTAACTGACAAGCATTGGATGTTAGAGGACCTGTGGTTTTTTTCAGTTTCAGAAGCAGAGTTGAACTAGATATGGTCCATATGTGTAGGAAACACCGTTCTTTTGTTCTCATCACACTCACGTTTCTTGCTGTCTTAGAGACTCTGGAAAGCAAGAGCGTGCTTCTTGCTCTAATGCAGAGTGTGATCCATGGACAAGAACTATGCTGTGTGTTTCCCTTCAGAAATGGAGTTAAATCCCAGGCTCTGTGTTTTCCTACCAGGAAAACTTCGTTTCAGGTACGGGCAGTTACTTTTCAGCTCATATGAACTACATCGTTCACGAAGCTCACACGTTTCTCATCTTAACTGACAAGCATTGGATGTTAGAGGACCAGTGCTTTGTATCAGTTTCAGAAGCAGAATTGGACTAGATATGGTCCGTATGTGTAGGAAACACCGTTCTTTGGTTCTCATCACACTCACGTTTCGTGCCTTCTAAGAGACTCTGGAAAGCAGGGCGTGCTTCTTGCTGTAAAACAGAGTGTGATCCATGGATGAGAACTATGCTGCGTGTTTCCCTTCAGAAATGGAGTTAAATTCGAGGCTCTGTGTCTTCCTACAAGCAAGACTTCGTTTCAGGTAAGGGCAGTTACTTACAGCTCAAATGAACTTCATCGTTCACTAAGCTCACACGTTTCTCATCTTGACTGACAAGCATTGGATGTTAGAGGACCTGTGGTTTCTTTCAGTTTCAGAATCAGAGTTGAACTAGATATGGTCCGTATGTGTAGGAAACACCGTTCTTTTGTTCTCATCAAACTCATGTTTTCTGCAGTCTTAGAGACTCTGGAAAGCAAGAGCGTGCTTCTTGCTCTAAAGCAGAGTGTGATCAATGGATGAGAACTCTGGTGTGTGATTCACTTCAGAAATGGATTTAAATCCCAGGCTCTCAGTGTTCCTACAATCAAGACTTCGTTTCAGGTAAGGGCAGTTACTTTACAGCTCAAACGAACTACATCTTTCACAAAGCTCACACGTTTCTCACCTTAACTAACAAGCATTGGATGTTAGAGGACCTGTGGTTTTTTCAGTTTCAGAAGCAGAGTTGAACTAGATATGGTCCATATGTGTAGGAAACACCGTTCTTTTGTTCTCATCACACTCACGTTTCCTGCTGTCTTAGAGACTCTGGAAAGCAATAGCGTGCTTCTTGCTCTAATGCAGAGTGTGATCCATGGACAAGAACTATGCTGTGTGTTTCCCTTCAGAAATGGAGTTAAATCCCCGGCTCTGTGTCTTCCTACAATCAAGACTTCGTTTCAGGTAAGGGCAGTCACTTTTCAGCTCAAACGATCTACATTGTTCACGAAGCTAACACGTTTCTCATCTAAACTGACAAGAATTGGATGTTAGAGGACCTCTGGTTTGTTTCAGTTTCAGAAGCAGAGATGAACTAGATACGGTCCGTATTTTTAGGAAACACCGTTCTTTTGTTCTGAGCACACACAAGTTTCCTGCTGTATTAGAGACTCGAGAATGCAAGAGAGGGCTTCTTGCTCTAAAGAAGAGTGTCATCCATGGATGAGAACTATGATGTGTTTTCCTTCAGAAATGGAGTTAAATCCCAGGCTCTGTGTTTTCCTACCAGGAAGACATCTTTTCAGGTTAGGGCAGTCACTTTTCAGCTCAAACGACCTACATCATTCATGAAGCTCACACATTTCTCATCTTAACTGACAAGCTTTGGATGTTAGAGGACCAGTGCTTTGTATCAGTTTCAGAAGCAGAGTTGGACTAGATATGGTCCGTATGTGTAGGAAACACTGTTCCTTTGTTCTAGCACACTCAATTTTCCTGCTGTATTAGAGAATCTAGAAAGCAAGAGCGTTCTTCTTGCTCTAAAGCAGAGTGTGGTCCATGGATGAGAACTCTGCTGTGTGTTTCCCTTCAGAAATGGAGTTAAATCCCGGCTCTGTGTCTTCCTATAATCAAGACTGCATTTCAGGTAATGGCAGTCACTTTTCAGCTCAAACGAACTACATCGTTCACGAAGCTAAGACGTTTCTCATCTTAACACACAAGCATCGGATGTTAGAGGACCAGTGCTTTGTATGATTTTCAGAAGCAGATTTGGACTAGATATGGTCCGTAGGTGTAGGAAAGACCGTTCTTTTGTTCTCATCACACTCACGTTTCCTGCCGTCTAAGAGACTCTGGAAAGCAAGAGCGTGCTTCTTGCTGTAAAACAGAGTGTGATCCATGGATGAGAACTCTGCTGCGTATTTCCCTTCAGAAATGGAGTTAAATTCCAGGCTCTGTGTCTTCCTACAAGCAAGACTTCGTTTCAGGTAAGGGCAGTTACTTACAGCTCAAATGAACTACATCGTTCACGAAGCTCACACGTTTCTCATCTTAACTGACAAGCATTGGATGTTAGAGGACCTGTGGTTTCTTTCAGTTTCAGAATCAGAGTTGAACTAGATATGGTCCGTATGTGTAGGAAACACCGTTCTTTTGTTCTCATCACACTCACGTTTCCTGATGTCTTAGAGACTCTGGAAAGCAAGAGCGTGCTTCTTGCTCTAAAGCAGAGCGTGATCCATGGACAAGAACTATGCTGTGTGTTTCACTTCAGAAATGGAGTTAAATCCCAGGCTCTGTGTTTTCCTACCAGGAAAACTTCGTTTCAGGTACGGGCAGTTACTTTTCAGCTCATATGAACTACATCGTTCACGAAGCTCACACGTTTCTCATCTTAACTGACAAGCATTGGATGTTAGAGGACCAGTGCTTTGTATCAGTTTCAGAAGCAGAGTTGGACTAGATATGGTCCGTATGTGTAGGAAACACCGTTCTTTGGTTCTCATCACACTCACGTTTCCTGATGTCTTAGAGACTCTGGAAAGCAAGAGCGTGCTTCTTGCTCTAAAGGAGAGTGTGATCCATGGATGAGAACTTTGCTGTGTGTTTCACTTCAGAAATGGAGTTAAATTCCAGGCTCTGTGTCTTCCTACAAGCAAGACTTCGTTTCAGGTAAGGGCAGTCACTTTTCAGCTCAAACGATCTACATTGTTCACGAAGCTAACACGTTTCTCATCTAAACTGACAAGAATTGGATGTTAGAGGACCTCTGGTTTGTTTCAGTTTCAGAAGCAGAGATGAACTAGATACGGTCCGTATTTTTAGGAAACACCGTTCTTTTGTTCTGAGCACACACAAGTTTCCTGCTGTATTAGAGACTCGAGAATGCAAGAGAGGGCTTCTTGCTCTAAAGAAGAGTGTCATCCATGGATGAGAACTATGATGTGTTTTCCTTCAGAAATGGAGTTAAATCCCAGGCTCTGTGTTTTCCTACCAGGAAGACATCTTTTCAGGTTAGGGCAGTCACTTTTCAGCTCAAACGACCTACATCATTCATGAAGCTCACACATTTCTCATCTTAACTGACAAGCTTTGGATGTTAGAGGACCAGTGCTTTGTATCAGTTTCAGAAGCAGAGTTGGACTAGATATGGTCCGTATGTGTAGGAAACACTGTTCCTTTGTTCTAGCACACTCAATTTTCCTGCTGTATTAGAGAATCTAGAAAGCAAGAGCGTTCTTCTTGCTCTAAAGCAGAGTGTGGTCCATGGATGAGAACTCTGCTGTGTGTTTCCCTTCAGAAATGGAGTTAAATCCCCGCTCTGTGTCTTCCTATAATCAAGACTGCATTTCAGGTAATGGCAGTCACTTTTCAGCTCAAACGAACTACATCGTTCACGAAGCTAACACGTTTCTCATCTTAACACACAAGCATCGGATGTTAGAGGACCAGTGCTTTGTATGATTTTCAGAAGCAGATTTGGACTAGATATGGTCCGTAGGTGTAGGAAAGACCGTTCTTTTGTTCTCATCACACTCACGTTTCCTGCCGTCTAAGAGACTCTGGAAAGCAAGAGCGTGCTTCTTGCTGTGAAACAGAGTGTGATCCATTGATGAGAACTCTGCTGCGTATTTCCCTTCAGAAATGGAGTTAAATTCCAGGTTCTGTGTCTTCCTACAAGCAAGACTTCGTTTCAGGTAAGGGCAGTTACTTACAGCTCAAATGAACTACATCGTTCACGAAGCTCACACGTTTCTCATCTTAACTGACAAGCATTGGATGTTAGAGGACCTGTGGTTTCTTTCAGTTTCAGAATCAGAGTTGAACTAGATATGGTCCGTATGTGTAGGAAACACCGTTCTTTTGTTCTCATCACACTCACGTTTCCTGATGTCTTAGAGACTCTGGAAAGCAAGAGCGTGCTTCTTGCTCTAAAGCAGAGTGTGATCCATGGATGAGAACTTTGCTGTGTGTTTCACTTCAGAAATGGAGTTAAATTCCAGGCTCTGTGTCTTGCTACAAGCAAGACTTCGTTTCAGGTAAGGGCAGTTACTTACAGCTCAAATGAACTTCATCGTTCACTAAGCTCACACGTTTCTCATCTTGACTGACAAGCATTGGATGTTAGAGGACCTGTGGTTTCTTTCAGTTTCAGAATCAGAGTTGAACTAGATATGGTCCTTATGTGTAGGAAACACCGTTCTTTTGTTCTCATCACACTCACGTTTCCTGATGTCTTAGAGACTCTGGAAAGCAAGAGCGTGCTTCTTGCTCTAAAGGAGAGTGTGATCCATGGATGAGAACTTTGCTGTGTGTTTCACTTCAGAAATGGAGTTAAATTCCAGGCTCTGTGTCTTCCTACAAGCAAGACTTCGTTTCAGGTAAGGGCAGTTACTTACAGCTCAAACGAACTACATCATTCCAGAGCTCACATATTTCTCATCTTAACTGACAAGCATTGGATGTTAGAGGACCTGTGGTTTTTTTCAGTTTCAGAAGCAGAGTTGAACTAGATATGGTCCATATGTGTAGGAAACACCGTTCTTTTGTTCTCATCACACTCACGTTTCTTGCTGTCTTAGAGACTCTGGAAAGCAAGAGCGTGCTTCTTGCTCTAATGCAGAGTGTGATCCATGGACAAGAACTATGCTGTGTGTTTCCCTTCAGAAATGGAGTTAAATCCCAGGCTCTGTGTTTTCCTACCAGGAAAACTTCGTTTCAGGTACGGGCAGTTACTTTTCAGCTCATATGAACTACATCGTTCACGAAGCTCACACGTTTCTCATCTTAACTGACAAGCATTGGATGTTAGAGGACCAGTGCTTTGTATCAGTTTCAGAAGCAGAGTTGGACTAGATATGGTCCGTATGTGTAGGAAACACCGTTCTTTGGTTCTCATCACACTCACGTTTCGTGCCTTCTAAGAGACTCTGGAAAGCAGGGCGTGCTTCTTGCTGTAAAACAGAGTGTGATCCATGGATGAGAACTATGCTGCGTGTTTCCCTTCAGAAATGGAGTTAAATTCGAGGCTCTGTGTCTTCCTACAAGCAAGACTTTGTTTCAGGTAAGGGCAGTTACTTACAGCTCAAATGAACTTCATCGTTCACTAAGCTCACACGTTTCTCATCTTGACTGACAAGCATTGGATGTTAGAGGACCTGTGGTTTCTTTCAGTTTCAGAATCAGAGTTGAACTAGATATGGTCCGTATGTGTAGGAAACACCGTTCTTTTGTTCTCATCAAACTCATGTTTCCTGCAGTCTTAGAGACTCTGGAAAGCAAGAGCGTGCTTCTTGCTCTAAAGCAGAGTGTGATCAATGGATGAGAACTCTGGTGTGTGATTCACTTCAGAAATGGATTTAAATCCCAGGCTCTCAGTGTTCCTACAATCAAGACTTCGTTTCAGGTAAGGGCAGTTACTTTACAGCTCAAACGAACTACATCTTTCACAAAGCTCACACGTTTCTCACCTTAACTAACAAGCATTGGATGTTAGAGGACCTGTGGTTTTTTCAGTTTCAGAAGCAGAGTTGAACTAGATATGGTCCATATGTGTAGGAAACACCGTTCTTTTGTTCTCATCACACTCACGTTTCCTGCTGTCTTAGAGACTCTGGAAAGCAATAGCGTGCTTCTTGCTCTAATGCAGAGTGTGATCCATGGACAAGAACTATGCTGTGTGTTTCCCTTCAGAAATGGAGTTAAATCCCCGGCTCTGTGTCTTCCTACAATCAAGACTTCGTTTCAGGTAAGGGCAGTCACTTTTCAGCTCAAACGATCTACATTGTTCACGAAGCTAACACGTTTCTCATCTAAACTGACAAGAATTGGATGTTAGAGGACCTCTGGTTTGTTTCAGTTTCAGAAGCAGAGATGAACTAGATACGGTCCGTATTTTTAGGAAACACCGTTCTTTTGTTCTGAGCACACACAAGTTTCCTGCTGTATTAGAGACTCGAGAATGCAAGAGAGGGCTTCTTGCTCTAAAGAAGAGTGTCATCCATGGATGAGAACTATGATGTGTTTTCCTTCAGAAATGGAGTTAAATCCCAGGTTCTGTGTTTTCCTACCAGGAAGACATCTTTTCAGGTTAGGGCAGTCACTTTTCAGCTCAAACGACCTACATCATTCATGAAGCTCACACATTTCTCATCTTAACTGACAAGCTTTGGATGTTAGAGGACCAGTGCTTTGTATCAGTTTCAGAAGCAGAGTTGGACTAGATATGGTCCGTATGTGTAGGAAACACTGTTCCTTTGTTCTAGCACACTCAATTTTCCTGCTGTATTAGAGAATCTAGAAAGCAAGAGCGTTCTTCTTGCTCTAAAGCAGAGTGTGGTCCATGGATGAGAACTCTGCTGTGTGTTTCCCTTCAGAAATGGAGTTAAATCCCGGCTCTGTGTCTTCCTATAATCAAGACTGCATTTCAGGTAATGGCAGTCACTTTTCAGCTCAAACGAACTACATCGTTCACGAAGCTAAGACGTTTCTCATCTTAACACACAAGCATCGGATGTTAGAGGACCAGTGCTTTGTATGATTTTCAGAAGCAGATTTGGACTAGATATGGTCCGTAGGTGTAGGAAAGACCGTTCTTTTGTTCTCATCACACTCACGTTTCCTGCCGTCTAAGAGACTCTGGAAAGCAAGAGCGTGCTTCTTGCTGTAAAACAGAGTGTGATCCATGGATGAGAACTCTGCTGCGTATTTCCCTTCAGAAATGGAGTTAAATTCCAGGCTCTGTGTCTTCCTACAAGCAAGACTTCGTTTCAGGTAAGGGCAGTTACTTACAGCTCAAATGAACTACATCGTTCACGAAGCTCACACGTTTCTCATCTTAACTGACAAGCATTGGATGTTAGAGGACCTGTGGTTTCTTTCAGTTTCAGAATCAGAGTTGAACTAGATATGGTCCGTATGTGTAGGAAACACCGTTCTTTTGTTCTCATCACACTCACGTTTCCTGATGTCTTAGAGACTCTGGAAAGCAAGAGCGTGCTTCTTGCTCTAAAGCAGAGCGTGATCCATGGACAAGAACTATGCTGTGTGTTTCACTTCAGAAATGGAGTTAAATCCCAGGCTCTGTGTTTTCCTACCAGGAAAACTTCGTTTCAGGTACGGGCAGTTACTTTTCAGCTCATATGAACTACATCGTTCACGAAGCTCACACGTTTCTCATCTTAACTGACAAGCATTGGATGTTAGAGGACCAGTGCTTTGTATCAGTTTCAGAAGCAGAGTTGGACTAGATATGGTCCGTATGTGTAGGAAACACCGTTCTTTGGTTCTCATCACACTCACGTTTCCTGATGTCTTAGAGAATCTGGAAAGCAAGAGCGTGCTTCTTGCTCTAAAGGAGAGTGTGATCCATGGATGAGAACTTTGCTGTGTGTTTCACTTCAGAAATGGAGTTAAATTCCAGGCTCTGTGTCTTCCTACAAGCAAGACTTCGTTTCAGGTAAGGGCAGTTACTTACAGCTCAAACGAACTACATCATTCCAGAGCTCACATATTTCTCATCTTAACTGACAAGCATTGGATGTTAGAGGACCTGTGGTTTTTTTCAGTTTCAGAAGCAGAGTTGAACTAGATATGGTCCATATGTGTAGGAAACACCGTTCTTTTGTTCTCATCACACTCACGTTTCCTGCTGTCTTAGAGACTCTGGAAAGCAAGAGCGTGCTTCTTGCTCTAATGCAGAGCGTGATCCATGGACAAGAACTATGCTGTGTGTTTCCCTTCAGAAATGGAGTTAAATCCCAGGCTCTGTGTTTTCCTACCAGGAAAACTTCGTTTCAGGTACGGGCAGTTACTTTTCAGCTCATATGAACTACATCGTTCACGAAGCTCACACGTTTCTCATCTTAACTGACAAGCATTGGATGTTAGAGGACCAGTGCTTTGTATCAGTTTCAGAAGCAGAGTTGGACTAGATATGGTCCGTATGTGTAGGAAACACCGTTCTTTGGTTCTCATCACACTCACGTTTCGTGCCTTCTAAGAGACTCTGGAAAGCAGGGCGTGCTTCTTGCTGTAAAACAGAGTGTGATCCATGGATGAGAACTATGCTGCGTGTTTCCCTTCAGAAATGGAGTTAAATTCGAGGGCCTGTGTCTTCCTACAAGCAAGACTTCGTTTCAGGTAAGGGCAGTTACTTACAGCTCAAATGAACTTCATCGTTCACTAAGCTCACACGTTTCTCATCTTGACTGACAAGCATTGGATGTTAGAGGACCTGTGGTTTCTTTCAGTTTCAGAATCAGAGTTGAACTAGATATGGTCCGTATGTGTAGGAAACACCGTTCTTTTTTTCTCATCACACTCACGTTTCCTGATATCTTAGAGACTCTGGAAAGCAAGAGCGTGCTTCTTGCTCTAAAGCAGAGTGTGATCCATGGATGAGAACTTTGCTGTGTGTTTCACTTCAGAAATGGAGTTAAATTCCAGGATCTGTGTCTTCCTACAAGCAAGACTTCGTTTCAGGTAAGGGCAGTTACTTACAGCTCAAACGAACTACATCGTTCCCGAAGCTCACATGTTTCTCATCTTAACTGACAAGCATTGGATGTTAGAGGACCTGTGGTTTTTTCAGTTTCAGAAGCAGAGTTGAACTAGATATGGTCCATATGTGTAGGAAACACCGTTCTTTTGTTCTCATCACACTCACGTTTCCTGCTGTCTTAGAGACTCTGGAAAGCAATAGCGTGCTTCTTGCTCTAATGCAGAGTGTGATCCATGGACAAGAACTATGCTGTGTGTTTCCCTTCAGAAATGGAGTTAAATCCCCTGCTCTGTGTCTTCCTACAATCAAGACTTCGTTTCAGGTAAGGGCAGTCACTTTTCAGCTCAAACGATCTACATTGTTCACGAAGCTAACACGTTTCTCATCTAAACTGACAAGAATTGGATGTTAGAGGACCTCTGGTTTGTATCAGTTTCAGAAGCAGAGATGAACTAGATACGGTCCGTATTTTTAGGAAACACCGTTCTTTTGTTCTGAGCACACACAAGTTTCCTGCTGTATTAGAGACTCGAGAATGCAAGAGAGGGCTTCTTGCTCTAAAGAAGAGTGTCATCCATGGATGAGAACTATGATGTGTTTTCCTTCAGAAATGGAGTTAAATCCCAGGCTCTGTGTTTTCCTACCAGGAAGACATCTTTTCAGGTTAGGGCAGTCACTTTTCTGCTCAAACGACCTACATCATTCATGAAGCTCACACATTTCTCATCTTAACTGACAAGCTTTGGATGTTAGAGGACCAGTGCTTTGTATCAGTTTCAGAAGCAGAGTTGGACTAGATATGGTCCGTATGTGTAGGAAACACTGTTCCTTTGTTCTAGCACACTCAATTTTCCTGCTGTATTAGAGAATCTAGAAAGCAAGAGCGTTCTTCTTGCTCTAAAGCAGAGTGTGGTCCATGGATGAGAACTCTGCTGTGTGTTTCCCTTCAGAAATGGAGTTAAATCCCCGCTCTGTGTCTTCCTATAATCAAGACTGCATTTCAGGTAATGGCAGTCACTTTTCAGCTCAAAAGAACTACATCGTTCACGAAGCTAACACGTTTCTCATCTTAACACACAAGCATCGGATGTTAGAGGACCAGTGCTTTGTATGATTTTCAGAAGCAGATTTGGACTAGATATGGTCCGTAGGTGTAGGAAAGACCGTTCTTTTGTTCTCATCACACTCACGTTTCCTGCCGTCTAAGAGACTCTGGAAAGCAAGAGCGTGCTTCTTGCTCTAATGCAGAGTGTGATCCATGGACAAGAACTATGCTGTGTGTTTCCCTTCAGAAATGGAGTTAAATCCCAGGCTCTGTGTTTTCCTACCAGGAAAACTTCGTTTCAGGTACGGGCAGTTACTTTTCAGCTCATATGAACTACATCGTTCACGAAGCTCACACGTTTCTCATCTTAACTGACAAGCATTGGATGTTAGAGGACCAGTGCTTTGTATCAGTTTCAGAAGCAGAGTTGGACTAGATATGGTCCGTATGTGTAGGAAACACCGTTCTTTGGTTCTCATCACACTC